>VXCM01004758.1:0-39902 GCA_014773175.1 Lucifuga dentata
AGGCAGATGATTCGCTGTGGTGACCCCTGAAGGGAAAGCCGAAAGGAAAAGAAGAAGAAGTTACACATTTGACCCTCGATATCAAGTTTTCAATCTAAAGTATTATGTTAGTCATTTTAAGAGCATTCATGAAGTTACATCCTGACAATGTTTGCAACTTCCTGCAGCTTCATTGAGTTTCGCTATTGCAACAAATTTCCTCTTTCTGTTTCACATGGCTGTACCCTCCCATTTCTCACAAAGGCAGAAATGGGGAGATTGCTCTTAACTTTCAAAAACCCATAACTTCATTTACATTTAGCAGCATGAACATCTTAGTCCCCTTTCAGAGAGCAAAGGTCACTATTTGCCTATCACACTGTTCTTGCTATTTGCATCTGTGCAGCCAGTCTAAAAATAATTTGAACACAGCATGCATTCATCCGCAGAGAGCGCTGTCTGTTTTGATTATCCAGCACAATAAGGAGGAAAGGAAAGGAGGGAAACAGAGATAAAACAGGGAGTAAGACAGAAGGAGGGAGGAATGCATGCAGTAATGTTTGAGTATGTGTTGTTTCTAACAGCAAGGTAGGAGGAGAGGAAAAACAGGAGGAGAGGGAGGAGGAAGAGGAGCTTCCTCTTAGTCTGGGCTGAGCTGCTGATGTATCCCAGCAGCCCCGTAGCAACAGGAACCCTGGGTATAAAAAGCCGTGCGGTGGGGGGAACCCTCCTAAGTGTCTCTCAGCTGCAGCATGACCAGGACCGAGAGCCCGAGAGTGCGGACTTAACAAAACAATGCCCAGCCTAATCGCCGAACCAGTCCACACACAGCGCTTCATCATGGACAGAGATGACAGGAACAGAAACATGTGAGTGAAACTTTACTTCAACAGAAAAGCTGGAGTTCTCCTTCTACAATTTTTCAAGCTGGATCGCTGGAACTGAGATGGTTTTTGGCTTTGATTCAGATCATCCAAAGATATTTCTGGGCCAGAATCACTTGGCGCACACACAAAGATCATGGATGCTTCATGGTATCCTCTGAAAATAGCTTCTACTCAATGTCGTTATCTAACTTTCCTACTCCGCATGCTCTCCTCTCTAATTAACAAATGCCTGACATGCTTTGACAACTCCACTTGAAACTAATTATAAAGCAGTAAATCCAGCAGGGCTGTATTCATGTGTTGCATATTAAGGTACTTCTTATCTCTCCGCAGTGGAAAGAACTTTATGTGCCGACTCCAATGCATGTTCTCACACTCGTCAGGCTGTGAGAGGTAAGGAGACTTATTGAGTGTTCTGCATACATTTCAGTTTGAAAATAGCCAGCCTGCTTCTATCATGTCCATCTACGGCATTACGAAAGCATTCAAATGAACTAGGGAAGCGTGTTTGCTTTGGCACAGAGCACACAAAGCCAACATGGGTTGACATTTTTTATATGAATTTGATAAGTTCATCTGTTTTGCTTTCTCTGATTAGAACAAGCATCCTTCTGTGTTGTCACATACTTTGTTGGCTTTTTTTTTTTTTTTTTTTTTTAACCCAAAGTTGATTCTGGTTGAGTAATCTGACTTGCATTCTCTCCCAGCAGGCTAAGTTTAGAAGATATCCAACAATGGTCACAGTCACTGGAAAGGCTTCTGGAGTCTAAATGTAGGTTGTTTTTCCCTGAAGATGAGAATATTCTAGAAGAGTGAATTATGCTTGTTTTTGGATAACAGAAGCTGAAAGGGCTCTTATCTGTGTTTCATGCTTGGCATACTTTCTGCTCTTTCCTCAGATGGCCTGGCCACTTTTCGCACCTTTTTGAAATCAGAATACAGCGATGAGAATATCGAGTTCTGGCTCACCTGCGAGGACTACAAGAAAATTAAGTCTTCGTTCAGAATGTCTTCAAGGGCCAAGAAAATTTATGAGCAATTCATCAAGGCGGAATCTCCTAAAGAGGTATAACTCAGAAAACTCATAAGTACAAAGCCTGTCTGACACACTGCAAAAAGAGGAATTGAAGAAAGCCACAAAATTTAGTTTTATAATTATTAAATCCAAACAATAATCTCACTAGCTACACTTTTTTCAGTATCTTAACATGTTAATCAGTCTGATTTTCAGCGAGTGTTTAGAAAAAAAGTCATAAAATTTACAATTAACAAGACGGGATTCATCAAACACGGAACCACGCTTAACATGTTGATAATTATGCAACCATGTCCCCTCATCCATAAACGTCTGTTTATGGATGAGGGATTTTTTTTTAGCGTTTGCCTTGAAAGAGACGTCACTACGGTACTTCCCTATTTTCATGTCGGGAAACTATTCATAAAACAAAAATTAAGAGCTGTTTCAGTCTGGTGGTGAATTTCAGCAATATGAAATCTGAGTGACGTTTTACACTGTATTTGCCTTGTACGTGTTAATGATCAATAAATTTGATATTTAAGTATCAATCAGTGTATTTAAGTGGTGAGTTTGGAGCTGATCTCTGTGTCTCTCTCAAACAGGACACACACACGCACTTCCTGTGCGCTGGTGTGTGGATCAAATCTCTTATATTAGCATCAATCTCTTAAAATAGCACTAAAGAAGAGAATTTCAGGTTCCTTGCTGACATCACATGTTAATGTTGCTTTGACTGCAGATGAAGCAGCATATATGAAGCAGCTCATTAACACGCTGATTTACCTGAGTTTTACCTGAGACACACCTGACACAACATGTCAGTGACAGACAACAATGTGCCAATTAACCTAAGGGAAGCTCCATAGCGGGATTCAATTATCTCAGCGTGTGACCATCTTTAGCGTGACGCTGTTTATTACTGTGATTTTTTATGAATCCCACCCAAGAAGTCTGCTTAATTCAAACGTTACAGATTTGAGTTGACGTCCAGGAAAGATGTCTCACTTTTCAGATCTGTCTGTCTGTTTTAAGATATTAAATCCTCAACTGAGCTGCACTGAAAGACAAACAATCATATTTCGAGAATGTTTAACTTGATTTTCTACAGTTTCATTGAAGCCACACAGGCTTAAATCAAAGCCAGATATGGCTTTGCAGAGCTGGTTTCAAGAAATTTCATTAACCTTATTAAGTCGTTGAGTGAGATTGTTTTTCTTGATAGGAATATTTGTTTCTGATGGGGGGAGTGCCTGTCCTCGCTCCCCTATCCACGGTTACATCACGCTGAATAATTAGGATACATCTTGAGAACTGACAGATTCTGAAAGAGGAAACATGTTGACTCAAGTGCTTATATAACGTAGAATCTCACTCCCAAAACACTCCGTTTTAGCAACGCTTTGTTGTTATTGAGTCTCAAAAGTCTTATTTTTAACAAGGAGTAAAGAATTTCCTAGTGAAATTCGATTATTTCAACCCATTTCCAATAAAATCAGCTTGTTTCAGCAGTTTTTTAGAAATGAGTGTCAGGATTCTGAGTTAAGATAGAATAAGCAGAAGAATCATGAAAAACTGATTTAGAATATGTTTGCAATGCTCAAACTCTCAACTCAAAGCCCCTCATCCCTCTCCGTCCCCAGATTAACATCGACTACCACACCCGAGAGCAGATCAAAAGGAACGTGAAGACTCCCAGCATGCACTGCTTTGATGACGCTCAGAGGATAGTTTATGGGCTGATGGAAAGAGACTCGTACCCGCGGTTTCTCCGATCTGACATTTATAGAATTCTCCTGGAAAATCTCGCCGCCGATGCCACGAAGGGATGAGAATGCCAACAAGGAGAGAGAGACAGAACATAAAAATCCCTAACTGGAATGTTTGGGGCGGCTTCAGGAGAAAGGAGCGACGACGGGAAGGAAGGAAGGAAGGTCAACGCTCGACTCACAGACAGACTCATGGCTCTTAAACCTCAGCATCGACTTAGATCCGCAAGCAAACTGGGTCTTAATCCCGTACCGGGAGAGTCTGCACGCTGAGCACCTGCATGCACCTGAGGACTGAGGAGGAGCAGAAAAACACCATCAGCAATGATGATAGTGACCCTGTAGTGTGTGTGTGTGTGTGTGTTAGAAACAGAGAGTAACTATAGCCTTGAACAGCCACAGACTGAGTTTGTCTTTGATAAATGACCGGGCAGCACTAAGGAGGATAATAATGAAAAGTCTTTCTTCGTAAAGGATTGCAGAAGGCTTCTTCGTCCTTCAAGAGGCGTTGTGGGACACTTTAAGAGGAGACTGTTTTCATAACATTTAGACTGATATGGGGTTTTCTGAAACTGATGCTGATATTTTTTTTTTAGGTTAAAGCTGCCTATTAGTGATAATTTGCCCCGATACTTAAGATTTGTAATCACTCAGTACGTTTACATGCGTGCTAAAAGTTTGATTTGAATGCGATTAAGGCGATAAGTTGATTTTTTTTTTTTTTTTTTTANTTTTTTTTTTTTTTTTTTTAAATATATCATGTTAAAACCACAGTCAGATTGAAATCAACATAAATGGATGTTTGGTGTTCTCTGATTAACAGACCAAGATACTCACACATGTAAACACTCCACTGGCTAAAGCTGTGATCTGCTCGCGTAGCTAGAAGCTAATCTTTCTTTTCACAACACTGCAGCTGCATATTAAGTAAAATCAAACTTCATCCACTACAAAATGATGCAAAGGGAAATCTGTAGCCGTTCGTCGTGTGCGCTGCCATAGTTTTGGGACAAGTGTGTTTATGTCAGATAAGTTGGAAAAGGTGGATCTTGCCCAAGTTTCCGAGTGGGAATTCTGAGTTAAATGATCATTCCATTGAATTTTTCCAGGTTGGAGGTCGGGTTTGTTCGAGTTTGAAGTACAATGGACCGGCAAAGTTGGCGAAAGCATTCTGCATATATATGCTTTTCCTCACCTGACGATTTCCTCTCATAAGCTGATAAAGCAACGCATTGTGTATATTCAGAAAATGACGGAATTCTCAGAATTCCATCACATTTTTGCCTTAATCGCAGTATAGTCAAAAATTGGAGCACAGAGCCATGTAAACGTATTTCAATCAAAACCCAGAGATATCGATAACAAAACATATTTATGCTTATTTTTGTGTGCAGTCTGATCAAATGTTGCACTCGAAGCATAAAATTCAAAGGATTAATTAATCAGTCCTAATGGATTCATTAAGAAATATGAAACTGCGTAAATATAAACCTCTATTTATCAAGTCATTTCTAGCCCTGAAAGTCTCATTTTCATCAAATAAGTGAAAATATCTGAGATTAATTGAACTTGAGTAATAATAAAATAAAAGTAATAAAATATAAGGCAGACTGCTAGACTAGAATCAAGACTAAGTTTAATTTAATTCTAAAATGTTATAAATAATTCCACTTTAGCTCCCAGTTGTAGACAAAATGACTTTGTATGATGGAAATTTATCAGTGTAATGTACTAAACTGTATAATAATAATGAATGTTGGTTAAAACCAAATGTTAACGGCACTGAAATATCAAGAAGACGTGAAGGGTTGTGACTGATTTTCTGAGCTAAATTATTGATGATAGAACAGGATGTTTCACTTTGCATGTTAAGATGTTTGGCTGCTTGCATTTGCTGAGAAAAGAGCTTTTTGTTGCTTTACAGAGCATGGCGTTTAAACATGTTATTAGTCATAGCTAAGTTAACTTAAAGTTAAATGTGTTATTTATTGTGCCTTGTCACCATGTGAGTACAGTGTCGCAGTGTGTTGAAGTGCATGTAAAAATGGTGCTGGTGTGGAAGCTATTAAATTATTTGAATAGCAGATTGGGAGCAAAGTCTTTTTTTTTTTTTTTNTTTTTTTTTTTTTTGTTTTTTTTTTAATAATCCACCCACACTGGAGCTTCTTCTCCATATTCTTCTCCTCACAGCTCTTTCACTCCACATTACATAATTAATGTGATGTTTGCATATTGTCTGTTACATGTTTAAAGCAAATATTCCTTCACATAAGCATGGAAACATGAAGGCCGTGCCAAGTTCTGCAGGAGAGACAATTTATGCAAACTCTCACAGAGTAACAGCTACTTATTCTGTCTGGATAATCGGAATAGTTATGATAAAACGGTTTGGATTGTGAATTTGCATTGTATCTGCAGCCGTTTGTCTCAGAAATTTTTTTTTAAAAATCTAATAAAATGGATGGAAATCCTAGAAAAATTTATCAAAAAACAATTTAAAAAGGAATCATTTGTTGTTTACTGGTTTGTCAGAAATGTTAAGATTTTTACAACCAGAATTTATCATCTTGTCAATGAAACGATTTTTTTTTTTTTACAGCTTTTAAAGGACCATACCACTCATTTTGCATGTTTGAGCCTAATATATTCAATTTTCATACATGTAATGTTACTGACAATCATTTTCCAAAGGATAAAACCGTATTTCAGCTTTCCTGATATTTTGCAAATCTCTTAATCTTTCAAAATGAAATATTCAAGCGATACACCCACCTTAAAAATCCATGTTTCTCCTGCTAATAGTTACACAGCCTTATGAAGTCACGGTCCTTTAAATTTTTCCATAAACGCAGGTCTTCTTTTGGGACTATATTCCCCGGTGGAGGCATACATTCACTCCACGCTTTTTATTGAGCTTAAACACTAAAATTACATAACTTCTAAAAAAACCTGAATACACGTCTTGTTGGTGATGATGGATTACCTATCCCAAGAACGTTTACAGTATCAACAAGTTGATTTTAATAGCAGAATGAACTGAAACCAATGGAGGTCTGGAAGGTAGGAAAAACATTTTTAATTCACCATTCTAGTATGCTTTGGGAAATGATTGTCAGTAACGTTACGCGTATGAAAATTGAATGTTAGGCTCAGACATGCAAAATGGCTGGCATGGTCCTTTAAAATGACAAATGAAAGCCAAATTTAAAAGAAAAAAAACTTACTTTCGACTCCAGAGGATTAAGACTTAAAATATGTAAGAAAAAAAAGAAAAAAAAACTCTTCTGGGGTCAAAATAAGATACTCAAACATTCTGCCACAAACGTAATGTTTAAGATGATCATTAATATTTGGTAACATAAACACAGACGTGATGTCACTTCTGCCATAACATCCACTTGTTAAAAACGTTTTTGTCTGTATTTTTTTCTGAAACACACACACACACACACACACACACACACACACACACACACTGACAAATAGGGTGTTTAAAATACAATTAAACAGCCTGACTGTTGAATTTGTGTGTCCTCAGTGAAACTCACACAGATTTCTGGTGTGAAAATCTATTTTCTCTGAAAACATGACAGCTTCACAGAACGTTGTGTATGTCCAGACTGGATGTGAAGTCGCTTATATTCTGCTGGAACAAAGTCAGTCAGAAGCTCTTTTATTCTTTCATTATTTGATTCTGTAAAGCATTCTGTAAACAGTAAGAGGTGCTATGTAAATTATTACTATTAGTAGAATTAGCAATATATTAGGTGTTTTTGTCATTTCATCCATCAAAACAGCCATGAATCATCCATCATAAACCATCCATCTGTTCTATTTACCCTCTAATCCTGTGTAGAGGATTAGAGGGTATACCACAGAGCCAATCACAGCAGTCATTAGGTGAGAGGCAGGATACACCTGGACAGGTCGCCAGTCTGTCTCACACACACATTCACACACACAAACTCATCAACACTAACATTCATACTTGTATGGACAATTTTATATTGTAGGTAGGCTTTTTATCATCTTGGCATGGGACTATGGATGAAAATTACTCAACTTTGGCTAAATCTGGCATATTTACATTTGACTGTATATTAATGTGCACTGTCCCAATTAAATAAAAATTGTAAAAATTGTAAAAAAAAAAAAAAAAAAAAAAAAAAAAANAAAAAAAAAAAGAAATTGGAGTTTCCAAAGTCTTTGGACTGCGGGTGGAAACTAGAAGACCTGCAGGAAATACACATAAAACACACAAACTTCACAATGACAATGTACGGCCTCAGTCAGATTCAAACTCATGACTTTAACCATCAAACCGCTGCGTGGTCTACTATTAAAAATCATGTATCTACAGATTTACAATTATGTGTTAGGTTTTCTAGAGAAAATTCAAGAAGCTTCAAAAACTATGATTGTATTATGTCAGAAATACATGATTAAAAGCTTTAAATGAGGCTATTTTACTGAAAAAATGTCACTTTGGAGCTACATGGTTTTCACAATATTCTACTCTCAAACTTTACTTCCTGTATTTGGACTGATCCATATCGATTTCAAGAAGCAGATGAAGTTTTGGGAGACTGGTGCACTTATCGACACGCTGTAGCCGCTGCTCCGCTCCAGACTTCTGTATTTGGAAAGCAGAAGTAAACAGTAGTGGGGTGAGCATGCGGCTAACGCTCACACCATGTGGAGCTGCTGCTGTCATTTACCTTTTCAGCAACATCTCAGCAAACCTGCTGGCAGCTTTTAAATACGTTTGGTGTCAAGAAAATAGAAACTATAGTGGAATCACAAAATGTTGTGTTAGTGTTAAAGAACAGACGGTATCGTAATCATTCATTTGGGAAGCTTTTAGATCAGGATTATGTTGAATACGTAGATGATTGTGCACAAAGTTTTATTTATTTATTTTTAAATGTAACCCTTTTACAATTGGAACGGCCCAGCACTTCCGTTGTAGCATTTGCGGTGTTTTATAACCACCATTTCTTAATAAAATGGAGATATATGAATATCTATGAAAAGCTTAGATTCTCCTGAACAAAATGAGCCCAAACATGACCTTTTATGAACACACAATCCCGAGATAAACGTAACTAAAGCACAAGATAGCCTCCAAGCTAAAACCTAGCTTCGTCGCTTCTCGATGATGTAACTTCCAAGGGCAGTCTAAATTTTAAAATCCCTCTCTGTGATTCGATGGTAGACTAGAAGAGGATTTGATTGTTGGTCAGTGGTCCTGTCAGCTTTTACGTAGCTACAGCAACAGGCATGCATTCCCCTTGCGTAATATCTGCATAATATTCCACTGACAGACCTGAGACCGTGCGTCAGTCCCTATAGCGTTCACGATTTTTTTTTTATAATCACCATTTCTCAATAAAATGGAGATATATGAATATCTATGGAAAACTTAGCTTCTCCTGAACAAAATGAGCCCAAGCATGACATTTTATGAACACACAATCCTGAGATAAGTGCAATCAAATTACAAGATTTTTATATACATATATATATATATAATTTTTATTTTTTGGAGAAGTCATCTGTAGGCCTGATAGATAGGACTTACAGGCTGCATTTGGCCCACGGGCCGCCAGTTGGGGATTCCTGCTTTAGATCAATCTGGAGATTTAAATACTATATGCTATAGGGGGCAATGTGAGGCTGAAACATCGTCCCTGATCAGCACCAGAACACCTTAAAAACTTCTGATTTTTCTCAACATTGTAAGCAAAGATGCTGATAATCAAGGACAGTTTTATACCAACATTTCTGGCGCTGGGCAGCAGCTCTCAGACTTCAGAAATGGGATTTTCTGATGTGCTCTAATAGCTTCTCTTCAAATCTTTCAGCCATTGTTCTGTTTGTCCTGCTGGCATCACGTTTGTGTGTGTGACTTGCACACATTGCACACACACCCTTGCAGGGTTGGAATTCATCATATGATAGTTCGACAATTCCACTTCGTTACTATAATTAGACAGTCTTGAGGAATTGCTCCAGTTTTAGTGTGATTGTAATGCGGCAGGTGATGATCATGACCGTGGAAACTTAGTTTGTGAATCTAAGGGAAGGATCAAGCTACAGCCTGATGACGCGCTTAACAATAATTCAACCTGCCATAAGGCTCAGTGAGTCTTGCACGTCTTCACCTGGACTCAGCTACTGTCTTTCAAAACACTATAAAATAGAATCCCCACCCCCACCCTCTTCCCATTCATTAAAAGGTAACTAACAATTACTAAAAACAGGTTATTGTGTGTGTAACCAGGCTGCTCGTCCCTGTTCACACATAGAAAGTCTCACAAATCCAGAGTGTGAGTTTGCATTTTCTTATGCTAAATCAAATATCGGTTCATTGTAAAATGGTAAAAAATAAAGTTAGTGAACCCTTCAGAATTTCTTGGATTTCTGCACTTCTTGGAATGCAGAAATCCAATCTGCATTTCTCTAAATGTTTTGAGTTCCTGGTCGTACATGGTATAATCTTTACCAAAGGTCATGATTGAACATATTCTTAATCATTCTCATCCCAACTTTAACATATGCCTTATCATTCTTATCCTAAATTGGTAAATGTGATATGATGTGTTAATTGGAGAAGCTCCTTTAACAGCAAAAATCTTCTGCACACCAGTTGAGGATGAATTTTTGACTATTTCTCCCTACAAAATGGCTTCAGTTTATCAATATTTGTGATTTCTTGCCTAGTCATTCCACAATATTAAAGTTATTAGGTTGGACTCTAACTTGGCCATTCCAAAACACAAACTTCCTTTTCTTTAAGCCATTCTGTTGTTGATTTACTTTTACTTTTGATTTGGATTATTGTTTTCTTGCATCATCCAACTTGTATTAAGCTTCTGTTGCTTCCTGACATTCTCCTGCAAAATTTATTGATAGAACTTGCAATTTTTCTCTCAATGGCTGCAGCTTCTCCAGGCCCTGAGGCAGCAAAGCAGCACAAAACCATGATGCTTCCTCCTCACGCTTCACAGCTGGGATGAGGTTTTGGAATGGAAAGATATGTTGTTGGATTATATGAATATTCATATGGTTTATTTATTTAGTTAGTTATTTAGTGCACATCCTTCTTTAGGCAATTTCCTTATAGCACAGATTGAACTCAATGAAATGAGCTTAAAACTAGCTTTAAGCGTTTGGTGTTATTGCGAATTGTGTTTTGTTGTTTTGTTTTTTAAAGACCTTAGATAGGTCCTGAGTGCAGCAGGACTCTGTGTTTGGAACTTGAAGTTTTCACAGAGCGGACAAACTCTGCAGCCAGTGCTGGGAATCTCCTTCTGCGTAAGGTNTTTTTTTTTTTTTTTGTTTGTTTGTTTTTGTTTTTTTTGTTTTGTTACAGACCTCGTGCCTCAGTGGAAACTTGGCTCGACTCTTGGCCCTCTTCTAAACAGACAGCTGCTTACACACAGTCTGCACATCATAACAAACACAGGAGGTGAACATCGTGTTTTCACCCAGCAGAGCACCAAAGTGGTGCAGCAGCGAGAAGGATCTCGCCGATCACAACACACACAGCAGGTGACGCACATACATTATAGCTCTAATAATTTAGAATAAAACCTGATTATTCTTTATGCATTGCTGATGTGTGTCCTGTTCTGCAGTGTGAACTTTTTGTATATGATGGAACTTTTGGATATGATGACAGTGTTGACCTTCCTTATTATGTGACTGGAATAAAGTCCTCACCATGCTTATATGATAACATTCTCAACTAGACTGATGGGAAACTGACTTCAAAACTAGTGCAGGTAATATTTTAAGTGAGACATTATCCCAATCCTTAAATTCTTAATGTGAATTTGAAATAAATCCGCATAAATAATTGAAGAGTTTGTCTCAATGTCAAATATTAATAACATAAGCCCTTTTTACATTGCACATTGCATTAGAATATGATCTGCATCCAGACGTTATTCAGAGAAGGAAAATGCATGGAATCAGATCAGATTGTGGTCCGATAGCGTTGCGATCTAATGTGAGTAAAAACTAAGCAGATGTAAATGCGATCAGAGGAGCTGAGACACATTTGTGAGATAAAATCTGTCCACAAGTTGAAAACGTTTCATCTTCCTGCTTACTGTTGTTAATAAAGTTATTTCAAATAGCACCTGTCCTAGAACACAGACAGCAAACCCCATGCAAAAAAAAAAAAAAAAAAANAAAAAAAAAAAAAAAAAAGAAAAAGAGTAAAATACTAATAAAAAATCGACATAAAGTGCATTTCATTAAAAATGTGCAACTTCAAATCAGGTGGTTTGAGTTTTTTGTATTTGCATCAAAGATTTTACCTTTAACTCTTTTCTTTCAAAGAATTTTGGAAGATGCCATTGATGTAATCTCTATTCTAAAAAAAAAACAAAACAAAAAAAACATACTTATGATTTTTCTGTATCTGAAACATGTCATTGTTTTTCTTTAGATGATGTAATTACTCACCTAACCTGGTCGGACAGGTTGATCTGAATGACACACAGCTCCTCTAACAGCTCTCCATCTGGAAAAAAAAGGAGTGAAGGTGTGTTTATTATAAACAGGATATGTGTGTCGTACATGCTGACACTGCTGTAGACACTGAAACTCTTTATTGTATGAAAATCATTGGATAATCAATGAGCTATCCGTTCAAACTATCAGAAGTATATTTTATATTTTAGGGAAATCCTAAAGTTTTCAAACACAACAAATATGTCAAGTTGAATTTTTGTGTAAAACAAAACAAAAACAGTGGAAATGTGCATAAAATGGAAGAATATTTCCATTTGATGTCATGGTGCAGCCAAAGAACGATGGAATCTTTACCTTGAGTATTTAATCAGTGTAAGCAACATTATGGCTTCAATGAAAAGTTGGAACAAGAAGAAAAACAGATGTGAACTTATTTTTGACTTTGAGTAAAAGTGAGCCACCGTTGCTTTCTTCTGTATGATTGTACACATTTTTTCCATCTCTGCAACTACAGTATGCTTACTGTGTAATATACTGTGTATTTGATGTCCTTCTAAGCTGACGTGGGCTTAAAAAAAAAACAAAATAAACAAGCAGCCGCTTAATCAAATTTAAATATCAATGAGCAGATTTGATTCTGCCAAAGTTTTTTATCTGAACATGAAAGGAATTTAAGACATGTTCAGCTGTGCCAGCCTTGTTTTTTTTAATGCGTTTTAATCGAAGCAGCAGGACATTACAAGATCTTTATCATATCTGACACGATGTCTATCAACACTAAATCAATGCTTCACTGAAAACACACCCTGCATGACTCAACCAAGAAACACTAAGGTACATAGTGATCTCACACGGCGTAATCATCATCCAGCCATCAGGTACAATTACATCTCATTGTCTTACTACATTTATTATTTATTGCAAACTTTATTTTGGCACAGTGAGGAATAATAGCAAAAACTGGCAGCAGGAAAAGGTCATACGCAGAAACTTTGAGTACCTTTTTGTACATTTCTCATATATGTATCATTACAGTTACATTCCCAGTCCTCCTGAGACCAGACGTCCACTGTTTTTCATCTAATAGTACTTTATCAGGTACATATTCATATTGAGAAGCTGGACATCAGGAGGAAGCTCAGGGTAGAAATCCCTGCAGAGATATTCTGGAGACCGTGGTTCAGCCTGAGAATATGCTGGATTATAAAGTCCCATCTGGACCAGGAAGGCCTCAGGAAAAACTCGAGTACGTGGTTAGGGAGAAGAACATCAGGACTACTTTGCTTAACATATCTTTCACTCAGAATAAGATAAGGAGTGGAAAGGAAAATGGTATTATATTCAGTAGAGGGCATGTCGCGTCATGTTACTGGCATGATGGAATGAGCATAAAGTAAAGTAAAATGCACAAACACAAGAACCACAGGTTGGCTGTTAGCGTCACTGTAGATATGGACTTCAGTCAGAGTTAAGCTGTGAAAATGAGGACTTAATACTGCAATCCATTGTACTCAGAATAACCTGATATCTGACCCAGAAAAGTGCAATGAAACTATCATCCAACTCAGAATTTCCAGTTAGAAACTTGAGAAAGATCTGACGTAAATGCTCCAGATGTCACCAATACGGAGATGCACACGATGAAGAGTAACAAATTTCCCTTTGCATCATTTTTTAGTGGATAAAATTAGATTTTACTTGATATGTAGCTTTTATGTTATAGAAATGTGTTGTAACAACTTTGTAGTTTGACGTAATTCAGTTGATTTCTGTATTTTTTTTTCTGAGTATCAGTTCATTTAGATCAGAACTCAGGAGAATCGACTTGACTTTCTGAGTTACAAGTACAATGATCACAGCACAAGTCTTTACTTGGACTTGTCTGCTGAGAGACTTGATTTATTTAAGACTTGACAGCAAAAACCTGATCAGGTGCAAAGTCATCAGCTACCATCATTCTCTTACTTTGGGAAATTTCTTCTGTCTTTTCTTTTCCTCCTCAGATAGATGCAGAAAAGCTTCTATTTGATTCAAATATTTGTCTGTTTCTCGTCTAATGGTGTTGGTTTCAATGCATCTAATTACTTTTCCTTTTTTCTTGAGAGCAATCTTTCCAGACACATTCACAAAGCAAAGAGAGAAAAACACTCCAGAAAGGAGAGAAAAGTTCCATTCCTCCCAAACAGGACTTTTTTTAGGAAGAAGGGGATTGAGTCTGCCATCTACGTCAGAGTCTCTTGACCTTAAGTATAAAAATGGAAGCACACGGGATACTCAGGGAGGGAATGTTTATGCAATGACAACCTATCATTGCCTCAAGCTCTTAGAGTCATACCAGGGCGAGTCACTGTTTACACAGCGAGGGCCAATCAGGTTGGAGATCCATCATTCCAGGCCCGCCTCCTGTCACACTCAGGATGAGAGTCAAGTGAAGCTATAAAACTGTCTGGCAGGCTGAGAGAGGAGAGATAAAACCATGAGAGAGAGCGGCGTGTCATCCCGAAGTATGGCGTTCACCGACTGCATGAAACCCAACGACGAGAAGGAGATCAAGTAAGTGCTTGTTCCAGACGCTCCTGATAAAGATGACTTCATGAAATGCATTATTCATTATGAAACCATCAGAAAGCCTTCATGAGAAAACTCTCTTTTTTTTCCAAAAAGGAAAAACTGGAGGAGGAGAATAGGATTCTTCCTGAAGACAAACTCGTCAACCTCAAAACTAATCAAAAACAGATCATACAGGTAGGATGATTCTGTTGTGAGGATTGAGATGATTTTATGCAAATGAGGAAACAAAAGATATGACAATCATGCAAAATGGTTAACATATTAACATCTTTACAGTAATTTATTGATTTAATGATTCAGACATTATAAAAACACAAACTCTGCACTTTTTCTCTGTATTCTTTTTTCCCCCTGTATTCTGTCTAACATGACTTTCCTTCTTCTCACTCAGACCGACACCTGATGACGTGAACCTGTGGGCTCAGTCTCTAGACAAACTGCTCAGTCACCAATGTAAGAACTGCTCATGTTTCAAAGGTCACATGGTAACTTCCTGCTAAATAAAGGCAGGTTATTGACCATAGTAAAATATTAAAATGTTACCTGGCATTAACGGACAAAGTGGACGTGTTCCTCAGCTCATATTTCTGGTGGTATTCTCAAGCCATTCTCTTTCTCTCTTCCACAGATGGAAAAGCTGCTTTCTGCATCTTCTTGAAGTCGGAGTTCTGTGAGGAGAACATTGAGTTTTGGACGGCCTGCGAGGATCTGAAGAGCATCACATCGCACGCGGAGCTCGCAGCCAAGGCCAACAGCATTTATGAGGAATTCATCAGAAATGAAGCTCCCAAAGAGGTAAAACAGCCGAATCCTGCAGATACAAAAAAAAAAAAAAAAAAAAAAAGATTTATTTTAGTATTTTCAAAATGAGGCTAACCCTCTGGAGTACAACAAAGTTTGGCTTGTGAAAACTGAGAAACATTTTTGTATTTATTTCTTAAAAAATCTTGATTCTTCAAAAATCAAAATTTGCTAATTTTTTGGAATTTTTTTGTTTATTTTCTAGATTTTTTTTTTAGCATAGAGAAGAAAAAAACCCTTCAACATTCAATAATTTCATTGAGATTTTTCTTTTCTAATTTTTTCTCCCTTAATTGTAAAATATCTGTTTCTAGGATTTGTTCTCTACAGATTCATTCTAGGAAAAAATAATTTGAAAATTTTTTTACAAAAAGTGAAAAAGAGAGATTCCAGAAAAAAAAGTTGCAAATACCCCAAAATTCCACCAAAAATAGGTAAATATAAAATATTCTAGAAATATTTTTGATTGATTCTAACAAAAACTGACAAAAATTTAAAATTTTCCAGAAAAAAAATGTTTTTCACATAATTTAACAATGTCTTCAACTCTTTATGTCCAGATTGAGTCTCTCACTCGCTTGTTTACAAACTTTCAGTTTCACAAACTAAATTACGTCATCCTGCATAGAAACAAATTATTTAAAGTACTTTTTAGGTGGCAAATTTAAATCAAATTAAAATGAAAAGTAAAATTACAAACTTTAAGGTTAAGCAGTATGCTAGAATAAATCTGCAGACAAAAACCAAAATCATCTGAGACATTATTCTGGGCTTTAAAGACTCATGTTGGCTGTTTCTCTTCGGCCACAGGTTAACCTGGACTTCCACACCAAAATCAACATCGTCCACAGCCTCCGTGATCCCAGCGCCAGCAGCTTCCTGTCGGCTCAGAGCAAAGTCTACAGTCTGATGGAGAACGACTCGTACCCGAGGTTCATCCACTCTGACCTCTACAGAGAACTCAGGCTGGCTGCCAGCAGAGAAACCCGCTGCTGACGCTGGTTTACCTCTGATGGTGCTCAGTCCAGGCTTCATAATACACCCAGATGTAAATCCGGAGCATAAACATGAACAATAAGTGAGGAAAATGTGAGATTGAAGCCATTTCAGACGCTCACGGAGCATTTTCTCCCTGCTGAGGATCTGATCAGGCTGCAGGAGAATATTTCTCCAGATGAGATTCATCTGTTCTCTCATCATTACCTGCACTTTCTTTTCCAGGTGTGATTTGGCATTTTGAGTAATGATGTGGTTCAAGAAAATGACAGTTTTTTTTAATACTAAAAGACAATGGAACATATACATGAACTGTAAATATCTGTCAATACGCTTTATACTTCATGTTGTATGTTTTGTGTGTACATACACCACATGTTTTTGTGTATTTTGATTTTCATTCATGTATTTTCATTGCTGTTTGTTTTGCTGGATTTGTAAAAGTTTACAGAAACGGTGCACTTTTGACAGCGTCCACACATTCCACTGAAGACGATACTTTGCTGGATGTACTGTCAGACTCACTGTAAATATTGTGACGCTCTAGACATTGATGAATGTGATTTTAAGTTTGCAGCAGCCGGACTGCTCAACAAATAAAAGTTATACTTGAAATGTCTCCTTAATGTTAATGTCAGCTGCATTCAAAACTGCTAAAATACATCAATTTTCTTGATGAAGTCAGTGAATATCTAATTTACTCTTAAAGATAATACTTGGGCTGCTAAAGCTCAGTTTTTTTTGCTAATTAAACGATCCATTTCCCACCGACTTTTATTTATCTTGAATGTCAAAAAATGAAATGATTTAATATAAAGGTTTCAGATGACTTTTTTAACCAAAAGGTCAGAGACACACATACACGCACACACACATCCATTACGTGTCTGTAGATAAAGTGTGTTCATAGTTGCACAATAAAGTAAAAAAAACATCTTCATCATTTGGAGCATTTCGTCGCTTTTGGTGCAGCGTATGAGGTCGTGTCATCACTGCAGATTTCTGACCTCTACAAAGCTAAAACACTTTTACTGACGTGTGTGTGTGTGTGTCTGCTCTCTGATACACTCGCTGCTTCCTGCCATGAACTCGTACTAAAGGCTGACAGTGGCCAGACGTCTGGACGCTGTCATGTGACCTGAGATCATCTCACTGATGCTTCCAGCCTGAAGATGCAGGAAGGAATCTGTCGGTTTGAATCCCAGAACCAGCAAAAGTACCTCTCACTAAAGTAAAAGCTGTAATACTAGCTTTTACATGCAAGGAATAAAAATATACATTAAAATTATCTTAAAGAAAGTTAAAATGAGTAAAAATACTCATTTTGTAGATATCAGAGTAAAAATCTTCATTGTGCTTCATCTAATAGTGTAAAACATTAGCAGGAAACCCTCAAATTTGATCATTTTTAGAATAAAACATGATGAACATCAAATCAAATTGGAGTTATGAGGTTTTTCACCTGACTGTGAAAGAACCTTGTATTTCCAAATTTGTAGATTTTAGTTTTAATTATTAAACGTGTTCTTGTTGTCTTTCATTTGCCTCTTAAAAAGCTGCAATGTAAAACAAAACAAACAAAAAAAAAAAACGTTAAGACAAATTTTGTCTTGTGAAAATCTTCACTAAGCCGGATGCGTTCCGATTGTTTGCTGAATCACAAAATAATCTGTGAGGTGAGAAATTGAGAAATTCCAGAAATAAAAATAAATCTTTCAACATTTCTAGAAAGAATAAATATTCTTCTAGCTTGTAGTTAACTGATGATTCTAGAAAATAAATTCTAAAATATTCTAGAAATAATCTCCCAAAAAATTAATGTCACATTCAGAGATTTTAATTCTAGAAAATTTAAAAAGAAGAGACTTTATCTCGTAAAATTTTTGCAGAATCAGACGACAGATTACATTTTCTAGAAATTTCCAAAGATTTGTTTTTTTCTCAGTAATTTTTCAAGAATTAAGAATTGGCACAATTGGCAAGTTTGGCAGAAATGTTAGGATTTTCACAATCCAAGATTTTTTTTTTTTTTTTTTTTAAGAGCAGATATTTTGGTTGCCAAATTCAATGAAAAATAAAAGTTTGACTCCTGAGGGTAAATAACCCATTAAAGCTTCTTCAGGTCAGCAGCAGATATAATCTAACTGCTGTGACCACAACCGCAAAATAAATAAATAAATAAATAAAATAAATAAAAAACAGAAAAAAGGAAACAGTAGTGCAAACTGTGTTTGATGACAAAGTGAGGCAACAAATTATTCAGAAATATCCACAGAAAAAGAGGAACATGGATTCTGAGAACACTTCCTGTTTTCTCATCCATGTGGCGTGATTTCAGACAGATATGACAAAGCAGACACAATGTTCTCTCATCGTCTGCTGGTAGTAAAACCTGCAAGTTTCCATTTGTTGCTATGATGAAACTTGGCAACCAGGCAGTGGAAGGAGATCCAAGCAGTGCTTAAGGTGTGTATGTAAACACTACACACCAAAATAGAAAAGGCCAAGTTCCATTTTGACTGGTAGAAGACACGTCAGACTACGCAGGCTCTCAGACGCACAAAGCCTACGCAACAGCCAGAAGTTGCATACGCCATAAGTTACATACGGCTTCTTCGTCTGACAAAGTAAAAGTTGAAATAAGATTTACAGTCACATCAGCATGACCAAAACAGACTCACGTTCACATCAATACGCTACATCTGCTAACAGGAAGACGAGTCACTCAACCTGCTGGTCTTCTTCAGGTCAAATGGTCTGAAACTGACTGAAACAGAGGTCTAAACAACATAACATCATATATTATTGTTAAAATGTTTTATATAATTTTCTTAGAGTAGCTATAGCTTTAATTTGTGTCCCTTCATCTGCATGAAAGTTTCATCAGGTGGTTTTGGATGATGCGTTTTCTCTGCCTGCAGAGCTTGTCGTTCTGCTGCTTCACCAGTAGGTGGCGGCAGAGATCCATGGATAAGTCTGTCCATTGAAAGGCTCCCTGTGAAGAACATCTGGCAGCAGTAGTTTAAAGGACCATAATGTAAGTTTGCCATTTTATAAAAATATACAGCCCTCAGACATGTAACAGTACTGACAACCTATTTCCAAAACATAAAATTGTGATTTGGTTTTCATGTTATGTTGCCAAATCCTCTAATCTTTGTAACTCCAACGTTCAGGTGATACATCCACCTCAAAATACAATTTACTAACGCTAACATTTATCTTTTGACAGATTAGGACATATGAAAAAATAATAGGAAAACTAAAATACAGCTTTGTTTTGGAAACTGGTTGTCAGTAACATGCATGCAGTTTTATGTATATTGGGCTCAATCATGCCCAGCCGCAGGTATGATCCTTTAAAGAAATTCCTTGGCTTTTAATTATATTAGCTGATTATTTTTCTTCAGAACGTCTCACACTACTGATTAACCTGCTGCAGTGTTTGTCCTTGAATGTCCCTAAAAACTGCTTGTTATTGCTGACCGTCAATGAGTCTCATTGAAATGTACGCACACGTTTTGGAAAAGATGAAAATACTGTTTTAAAATGTCAAAGTATTTCTTCAAGGCTTCCTACATGCACTGAAAGTAGACCAAGTTTGGGGAAGACATAATTAAAACGCACCTCAACCAAAGATACTAACTGCTGGTATTCAAAAATATATTTATAATTATACTCAGATTAAGGTAATAAATTTCTTCAATACATCAATTTCTCCAAGTCATGTAAACACCATTAGCTTGAAATCAGCGTAATCCTCATACTCTGATTACGCAACACATCATGCGTAATCGCTGAACCACAGAATCCTTTTAATGCAGTTTACGTACACGTCTTACTCACATTAATGTCTCAGAGTACAACTAATGAAATTATAGCCTGCGTGAAAACGTACTGAGTGTCTTCAGTAGCTCTGATGACCTGCATGACCTGACCCAAGATGTGAACGACTTTTTTAAGATAAATGCCAGTTTATTGTCCACAACTGACCCAGAACTGAAGAAGCCAATTGGACGAGCGCTTCTTCAAGGCTAAATATGAGCAGGATGACTGAGAATCTTCTCAGACAACTTTCATAAATTAGCCAATACGCTGAAAAATCTAACTTGTATGAATGAGCCCACGCAGCTACTACAAAGGAGACAACCCATATTCAAACATCTAGATATTTTATTATGAAAATAAGACAGCACGTACTTCATTTCTATCATGCATTACAGCTGATGGACACACACGGAGGGAGGACGTAGCTGGACAGTCTCGCTGCTACACCTGCAGTGCAGCTCTCAGGTGGATGTTCACACAGTGTGGAAATGCACCGACCACCCACGTGATCATTGGTGTGAACGTGATGTACACAGAGTGACTGTAGGGTTTGTATGTATATGTGAGTGTGTGTGTGTGATTATGTGTTTGTTGTTCATTTGGCCTCCTGGGCTTTTTTGGCGCCCTGTTTCTCCTTTGCCTGGAGAGAGACAGAAAGAATTAATGCTGGAATCAAGAAAAGAAAAAAAAAAAAAAAAAAANAAAAAAAAAAAAAAAAAAGAGTCTGAGCATGAATCTATCCACAAAATCTCAACACAATTAACAGTCCATTAACACACAGATTTAAAGGACCATACCACCCATTTTGCATGTTTGAGCCTAATATATTCAATTTTCATACATGTAACGTTACTGACAATCATTTCCCAAAGCATACTACTGGAACGGTGAATTAAAAATGTTTTTCCTACCTTCCAGACCTCCATTGGTTTCAGTTCATTCTGCTATTAAAATCAACTTGTTGATACTTGAAACGTTCTTGGGATAGGTAATCCATCATCACCAACAAGACGTGTATTCAGGTTTTTTTTAGAAGTTGCATAATTTTAGCATTTAAGCTCAATAAAAAGCATGGAGTGAATGTATGCCTCCACCGGGGAATATAGTCCCAAAAGAAGACCTGCGTTTATGGAAAAATTTAAAGGACAGTGACTTCATAAGGCTGCATAACTATTAGCAGGTGAAACATCAATTTTTAAGGTGGGTATATTGCTTGAATATTTCATGTTGAAAGTTTAAGAGATTTTGCTAAATATCAGGAAAGCTGAAATACAGTTTTACCTTTGGAAAATGCTTGTCAGTAATGTAACATGTATGAAAATGGAATATATTAGGCTCAAACATGCAAAATGGATGGTCCTTTAAGTATTAAAAAAATATAAAACTTAAAAAAAAAGAAAGAAAAAAGACACTAAATGAAGGATACTGATGGGATAACTGTCCCTCCTGAATCAATACCCAGAATAACGGGTAATAATATTTGCCCATAATATTTGGAAAGTCACCAATGGGCTTTCAGCTCATTAGAAACTAAGCTGTCAGTCAGGATGGCAGTTAGCCTTGATAAGAAAAAAAAAAGAAAAATACACATCTTTGTGCTACAAAAAGCACATTAAAAATCAGTGATCATGCAATATTAAAATTAAACATCTCCTAGGGGAAAAAACAAACCAATCTTGTCTGAATGGTCTAACATGACATTTATGAGCTCGTTTGCCCTCTAGTGGACGTCAAAACTCACTGATCACTTCAACGAATGATAAACCAAAGCTTCAGCTTCATTAAAGAAACTCTGATATTTCCAGTAGTAGAACAGACTGTTTCAGTTTTTCACCTTGTTTGTCCCTAAAAACTGTTTGTTACTGGCACCAACGTGTCTCATTCAAATTAATGTGCATATTTTGATTTAAAAAAAAAAGTGAAAATGTCAAGGTATTTGTTAAATTCCTGCGACACGCTCTGAAAGTAAAAAGGCCACAGTAAAGCTTCACCTTCTCCACTAAAGGTATTAGCTGCTGGTACTCTGCCAGCGTCTTCAGGAGCTCCATGATGAATGGAAGGTAGTTGTGTTTTCGTCGAATGTTTTCAATCTACAAGAGTACAGGAAAAAAAAAGTGAACAAGAGCCGGACAAGAATGAAGAGTTGCTACTGTGGAACAGAGAAAAAGATCTGCGGACGGAATGTATTGTGAGGCAGCTACCACATTCATAAATATATCACAATACATGTGAAAATATAACGTTTTCAGGTGTGACGGCGATGAACACGGAATACAAAATACATACATCCTTCCCTGCCTTTTTGTCACCACACATGCCAAAAAATAAATCACTGACGTGTTTAAGTAGAAACGCACCTTATATCGTTTAAGTTTCTGATTTTCCTCGTCGATAAGGAGCTGGTGTTTGGCGATTTCTGACTGAATGGAGCTGAGGAAGGTGCTGCTCTGGTCTGTGTCCATCGGTTCATCCTGGGAATGAGACAAAAAAAAAAAAAAAAAAAAGAGGTTTCTGTTTGAGCCGTGTCACATCGTATCATTCATAAGACCTGTTTAATTATTATATGACAAAAGATTTGTCATATCATGATTATTGATGATATTGCAGCATGATTATGAGCTGAACAACTTTCAGATCACGCACAGGAGAAGAAACAAAACTGACCTAAAAAGGGAATCTCTGCTGTTTGGGAATGGTTTGGAATGTTAATAACCGCTAACAGCCAAAAAGTGAATACCTAATAACTTTGTGTCACCACCTGAAGCAGAAACACCTGACTGAATGCCAACAAAGTAAAAACTCATATTAGCAGGAGAGCCAATGGCTGATTTATGAAGCAAAACAAGCAGGAAGTGAAGCTAACTCAGTCCAGTGTAGCTGGAGCGTTAGCTAGTTGTGCTACCTGAGACAGAAATTAGCAGTGACTTACAGTTTTGATGTGTGAACAGCGTTAGCTTAGCCGCTACGCTCACTTCAGCTGAGTTCTTCGCCTCAAACACCACAGGCGTGTGGTGGACTTCAGAGTATTTAATTATAGCATCATAGAGGCTAATTAGCACTGGAGGGAATATCATAACCTGCCAAAGATCAGACCTGAAGCCATCTTCTGTCATTTTATGTGGTGATACTTTTTATATTTTATAAACTACTGAAGACTAGCAGGTCAAGTTAATTTTACTGTTTACAAATTAAATATTACAGGATTATACTTTAACTGAGGGGAAACACTGTGCCGACTTTTACACTTATTTTTACTCATGTTGTTACAGTTTTGTTTATTTCTGCAATGTTCCTGTTTTATTAGCATCTCTTAAAGGATCAACAGCAGTGATGACCATTAAAACAAAAACCATTTCATGGAGCTGAAGTGAAGAACATAATTCTGCTACAGTCCTGCAAAGTGTCCCATTTATGAAATATCTGAATATATCCCAACTTCATCTTGCAACGTTGCCGGGAGCAAATAAATTATGCATTTTACAGTCTCAGGGAGAGAAAAAAAATGGAGCTCTGCTCACCTCAGTGAGCTGGCTCTGGAGCTCCGCAATCTTCCTCTCATATATCATCTTTCTGTCTGACACAATGGCCATTAAGTTGAAGCGAATCTCTCCTTCACTGTACCTGAAGACGGAAACGATTTGCTAAAGTCAGTGACAACAAAACGGTAGCCTGTCAGAGTAAAAATGCTGCACTTTAAAGTTGAGGCGATGCTTAGGTTGAATGAGTTTGTCGGCAAAACAATCATGACTGCTGAGAACACAGAAAAATACCCAAGAATTCATCATGAAGTGATGAATAAAAGTCAAAGGGGTGTAAAACTGCAGACATAAAATCCATCTCAGCTGTGACACAGAACATTTGGTTAACTTAAATTTAATGTACTGAGATATTTACTTCTGTATTCTTTTCTCGATCACGGGGCGAACTGCGCTGATCCAGTCATCCTGGTTGCAAGTGCCTGAAGGAAAACACAACAAAAGAGTGTTCCTGTTCACGCACACATAAACTGCCAGCATACACAGTTTATCATCATAACACAGACACTTTTAGCTGAAATGGGCCATCGCTAACATCAGGGCCTTGGAGGAAACTGCTCATTTTAGCACTACATCCTGAAAGCAATAGAAGCAAAATAATAATACAAAATACATGTTTCTGCTCACCCAGATCAATCGGTCCCTCTCGTAGTCCATCCAGCTCATATAATCTGCCATTTACAGGAACGTAGCTCACAAAGTGAAACGCGTCCTCGTCTTTAGCCGACGACTTCGCATCAAATTCAAACATTTGCTGTCTGCAAAAGCAAAACCATTCAATTTTATTATATTGTATAAATCTAAGAACGTATCACACAAGAAAAACCCACACTAGTATTTTATCTAGCATTTCATGGGTAGAACACAAATTCTTTGACAAACTGCATTCATAGGCTAAATACTTCACCTTCTTTAATACAGATTAATGAGCAAACTGTGTACAAATTACCAATGATAAAAAAAGAGATTTTTACAATAATTTGTCACGTGAATAAGAAAATCAAGACTGATCAATTTTTGGAAACCACACGAATCACCACTTCATATTTAAATGAACATTATAACAGCCCACTTGGTTGACCAACAAATGATGCATAAACTCTACATTTTGAGAATTTTGCATTAAGCCAACTGCTTTTCCCAAGTTAGAACAAGAAGCTTAAAAGAACCGAAATGTCATCAAACAGACTCGATCCAGCCGGGTACGAAACGTGCAGAAACCTACCTGGCAAAGCTGTTGTGAACTTGTCGGATTACTTCAGAGTTGCTAAGAGCCAAACCTTTCATCTTAGAGGAAGAAATGCAGAATCATAATCCTGGTTATGCAACATTTTAATGTCAGTCATATTAACGTTACTAATGACCAAATGACCATTGTTACTGTGGCATCATCCGTGTAAATATAAATACTGTCATTATGCAGCGACTCCCAAAATCCTGTTTTTCTTTATATTTAGTTATGAGTGTCTCTAATAAGACAGGACAGACAAGTCATCATGATTTTTGAAAGTATGAGGAGGTAAGTGTCCATGATTTGGACGTAGGCTGAAATTGAAAAAATGAGTATTAATGCAATGGATTATTATTATTTCTTCGGCGAAAGAAATAACAGAATTTTAAGAAAGACAAAAGCATAAGGTATTATTCATTAAACCACACTGACATCAAACCAAAAGCAGAGATCTTGAAATTCAACTGTAAAATGTCAGGAACTTACAGCAGCATCAAAACTGAGTGAAAACTCTCGGAACTCTGTCAGTGTGTCTCCAAGCAACATGTCAGGATGGGAACAGTTGAGCAGAACGCTGACGATTGCCTGCGTGGCACAGGCGTTGTTAATGACCTGCAAACACAGATAACAGATTTTTAAAAAGCCTACTTCTATTATATGTGATGTGAATTTAAACATGAGCACAGCATATCCTTTATAAACCGAATGGTCAGGTTTAAAAGGTGTAACAGATGACACTTAATGAATGATATCTTGATATAATTACATAAACAAGTGAGACAACCGTTAGCCTCTGTCTCAAAGTGCTAATATTGTCAGAGTTACAATTTATCAAAACACGCACGCATGATTTACTATGATATTAAAATGCTCTGTGTGTTCCCTCTAAGACAGCCTGAGTCTATCACATGCAACCAGCTAAACGTACCTGTTTTGCAAAGAAGATATGGTCAAGTCTTGAATCCTGGACAATTGACCCTGCTGGCTCTTCACCTGGCTGCCACTTGAAGAGGAAAATCAACCCATGAACTGGTCTGGAACAGAAGACATGCATTAAGTGTCTGTCTTCAGAGGGAGCATGCAGGATAACAAAGCTACAGGCAACAACATACTTCAAGTTGTCAAAGTTCTCTGGCTCCATACTCCAAATCTCTTCAACCTGGGCTCCTTTGCAGCCTGACAAATGACAAGCAGAACAGCGGACATTCATTCAGGGCTCTAAAAACTGATTACATAAGATTCATCCACTCAGTGACAAATAGGTCCTTCAGTTAGGTACTGGCACAATATTTGACCTGCACATTACAACCTCCTACTGATGTGAATTTTCTTGACAGCAGATTTTGAAACAGGAAGGAATCATTTAGTTATACCTGACTGCTTTATTCCTTTCATGTAAAGTTTATTACACACCCATCTAAATTTACTTTTGAGCCTTGTACTTGAGTGAAACTGTGTCACCAAAACACCAATTGTTCAGCTAACTTGTGAGTTTAACTATTTATCCTTGGGACACAGTTTAACTCAACACACAAAAATAAATGTTAAGTGTATTAAACTCCTAATGACTAAGAACAAGACTTTGTCATCAAACCTTTCCACTTTCATACAATCACAACTGTACACACAAGTTTGCCTTAAGTGCAAATAGTACAAGCATATTAACAAAAGTAAGTAAAACAAATGTATTAAACTACAATAGACGTCCCACAGTTTTAAAACATAAGTCTATTAATACGCCCCATTTGGTCATTATTTAACACCTTAAATAAAATTGACAGTTTCTAAATTCACACTCATGAACGTGCTGTGAAATTTAACCAACAGTTGTTTTCAACATCTGTATCAGGTTAAAATCACCAGTTGGCGTGGTCACTCGTTACTCTAAAACACCGCTATGTTTTGAACGCTGACTAATGCTAGCTAGTTAGCTTGCCTTTCTAAATTAGCCAGGTCCGTTTTGTTAGTACATGCACACATCCAGGAACATACAATGTTTAGGTGTCTTTAATGCATGCATATGCTATGCGATACTTGGTCTCATTCTTCTAGCAGATTACCTTTATTATTCAGAAATGTCCCGTAGAAACCTAGCTTCTTGTGGGCGTCTATGCTAACAGCTAGCTAGCGCTTTGCAATAGCTACGTTACATTGAATGAGCAGCTAACGTTACCGTTAAGCTAAGAGTCACTCACCGAAACCTTTGATAAGCTCTGTGAAAACTCCGGGGTCACTTTCCATCAGACACCATTCTCCTGCGCTTCCAGACATTTCTGCAATACTATTTATTCAACCAAAACTCCGCATATAAAGATGAAAACAAGCCGCACTGCACGTAGTGACGCTAGTTTCACTGAAGTGACCTCACTGTGATGCGGTGCAATATGAGCTGTGTGCGCGCGTTTTACTACACAGCGTACACCGACTGAGGCGGGGAATATTTGACCAGGTATGAATTGTAAACAGGGAATAAAATCAGTGTGGAGTGTAACTGAATCCATTTATCTTTTCTGAGTATTTACAGGAAATTATTTAGCTGATTTGGCAAAAGCAATTTGGAAAACAATAAGTGTTTTTTTTTTTCTCCCTCCTCCGAAAAGGATGCAGATGAAGCAAAGAAAATTGTCAAAAAACGCAGGAAGTGGATACAGGACATTCATTCACATTAAACTTGAACTGATGTTTTATCTGTGCGTTTTTTCTTAATTGTAACTTTCCTTTATTATTTATTTTCCTTTAATCTGCATTCAATTGTGCTATTTTTTGATACCTGATTCTGACTGTCGTGTTGTGTTTTTAGGCTATAGTTCAATAAACTGGGAAAGGGAGGGGAAATTTATATTTTGAATTCACATTGTCTTACATCAACTTAGACAATATGAATTTAAAATATAAACTCATCCCATTACATGACATCACAGAGGAAAGATTATGCAAAAAATAAATAAATATGTCTTCATATTTAATAATATTTAATAATGAAAATCATAATACATTTAAGGCATTGATAAAGTGTATGAATGAGTTGTAAACTTTTACACATGCCCCATTATGCACATAAAACTGATCACCAAATTGAGACTGGGTCCATAATTAATTGTTCATATTGTTCATATATCCAGTAAGCCAAATACTTACTTCATACCACATATTCAAACAGCTATGATGAGACCTCAAATGAAATATAAAAGACAAGTTAAAAAAAAAAATCATTACAAATGCCTTAAATATTTAAATACTTATCACCATGAGGTATGCTTCTCAGACAACACTAAGCCTGAAAATAACCTCAAATATGCTCAAACATTCAAAGTAAATATTTGTATATATAATTGAAACTTCACCACCTAAATAGTTAAAATGTTCACAGTTTGGAAGATCACGCTGTAACAACGTTTAATGAAACAATCAATGCTGACATGTATGAAAAGTAGTTCCACTATTCACAGGTTTTGTTTGAAAGATGGCAGCTTTAATAACACTGTACAACCCTGGCTGAAACTGAGCCTAACATCAAGTATCCGATGCACTTTGATAAATAAATAACACGGTGGTGCTCAAACAATGTAAAATGTGCAGCATAAGATCAAGGAAACATTTAATAAATACAGGATTGATAAAAACTACAGGGACGGTTAGTCATTTAGCCGACTCAAACTGTCCGCTGGCCGAGCCCTCGGAGCCAGACGCAGCACAGCAGGGGGCGCACTGCTCAATCAGAGGCAGCAACTTGCCTTGCTGATGGAGCTGTTTGGTGTCTGAGCCTCCACCTATGCAGTTCCCATTAATGAAGACTCTCGGCACCTGAACACACAAAGCATGTTAAGAGATTTTCAGTGTGTGTGTGCGTGTGTGTGTGAAAGAGAGAAGAGAGATCCAGTTTTTTGGGTGCAGTGGCTTCCAGCTCCAAGTTAATCTTAAACTGTTCTTGTTGTATGAGCCTGAATAAATCCTGAGATCCTCAAACTCCAGCTGTTCTTAATCAAAGACTTAAAGGACCATACTGGTGGTTTTGCATGTTTGATCACAACATGCAATCCACATACATGTTAAGTAACTGAAAACCATTTCATAAAAATGTACTACTTGAGAGATAAATTTTAGATTTGTTTTTCCTACCTTCCAGGCTGCCACTGGTTTCAGTTCATTCCAGTACACTATAAAAATCAACTTGTAGAGACTGAAAATGCTTGAGATAAGTCATCCATCACAGCGAACATGACGTCTTTTAAATTTTTTGTTTTTATTTAACCAGTCCAACACAGAGCTGCCAGGAAGAAAATGTATGTCTCCGCCAGAGAATATAGCAGGAAAAGATGGCTTTACCGAGAAATTAAAAATGACTGTCACTTCTACAGTTGGACGTACATGTTAGCAGGGGAAACACTGAATTTTAAAGTGGGTGTATTCACCTGAACATTTGATTTTGAGGGGGATTTGGCAAAATAACAAAAATATGGGGCCGGTGGTGTTGGAAAAGTTGCTGTGAGCATGAAGTTACTTGAACTTCCACTTTCGAAATATGACAAGAAGCTCTTACCGTTCTGGCACCAGTCATGTGAGCTAAGGCCTCCTGCAGTCTCCTTCCATCACTGTGCTCGTCCAGTTCAATCACTTTGTAGGTGGCACCAATTTCGTTGAAGACATTCTTGGCCATTTTGCAGTAAGGACAGGTGGTCTTGGAGAAAATCACAACACAGTTCTGTGACACCACTTCCTGCAAAGTCAGACAGAAAAGCGATTAAATTCGTGGAACAAAAACCAGACCTGGAGACAGGTGGATGTTATGCCCAGCCGTGTGAAGGTGGAGGTAGGGTGGGGGAGTCATGGTAGGGTCTGTGTTGTGGCTAGATGACTTAGCAGACACTTGTCATCTGGGTAAAGCGGAGTTCAAGAGACTGCCTACCTGAACATATCGTGCACAAGCTGAGCTGGACAGACTTCCAGAAGTGGACGATGTGAAATTCCCCATTCTGAAAGAGAAAAACTTTACAATATAAATAACCTATAATTTGGTAACCTGGCTGACACACAAGGCTTTACACAAGAGCATGCACAGATTCATGCAACAACCTTAGAAGCATGAAGAAATCAAAGGAAGAGGCAAACTGAAGGCTAATTAGCATCAGAAAAAAATCTATCTGGAGGATCATTGCTGGTCCTGAAATGGTCTTGCTCATTTTAAACTATATTTCTAGCTTTTGATTTTACCAAGATGTTTTAGCTTTATGTTGTGCTCCTTTACTCTGCATAAGACAAGTGCAGTAAGAAAGGTTTAGGCGTTAATCCGGGACTGGCAGTGCGCATGCTCCAACCTGACAACACGCTGGATTTGCTCCGATTTGTTGTTGAGTAGGCGACATGCCAAACTCCATTAAAAAAACTGGCAATTTCACGGAGTTTGAAAACGATATTATATATCGCTGAGCGTGACTGTGGGTATCAGATGAAACATGACTATTTACCGATACATTCGGCATAATTGATTCATTCATCTGCACTTCCTTGAATGAAATTTAAACGTTTTTAACTGCTTCACTCTGTTATACTAAAACAAGACAAAAATGCTGAATTTAGTTCGAGTTTAAATACTGCCATTGAGTATTCGTATGCCGAATTTGACAGGAAACCCTATTGATTTGATTAAATATGTTATTCGTATTAATCGATGAATATGATGTTGCTGAATAAATAAACTGTGTGGGGTTATGATGAAAGCTAGTATAATGGTAAACATGCGGCATTTTATCCATGCAGCAAACCTGTGAGAAGTTAGCTAACAGAAACTTTATCTAGGTTGCTAAGAAATTATTATATTTTCACGCTGCCAAGTTAATTATATGTTGGAGTTGTTGATTTATTAAACTAGCTAACAGTGGAAGTTAGTGAACCGAGTAGGAATGACCTTCGGCAGCCGCTCCATGCCGCTCTGGGAAGACATCCTGCCCGAGAAAACATGGTGAAAAAAGAACAAGCAAATAAAAAATAATCGAACTTTTGGCCTGAATGAAACATGCGGTTAGTGTAAGAACTGTTGCGTAGTTAAACACAAGCTTTTGCGTCGCCGTTCAGTTTGATTTCGCCCGTTTTTTGCACAGTTTACGCCTGATGCCTACCTTACGAAATAACCCGGAAGTAGTTTGAAACGTAAGACGTAAAAAAAAAAACCAACAAACGTAACGTCACGTTTTTTTATTTTTTGTTTTTTTTAAGCAATCTTTATTAATAATATGGACAAACCATCATTTCCTTTTTTTGTTTTTATTTATTTATTTTTTTTTAAATTCAGGATTCACAATTCAAAAAGTCCATATGGCTACACAGCTAATGTAGAAAATGTAATCAAAACCTCCCAGTGAAGCAAAACTATGACAGTCATTTGTGAGTTGAATTCCAATATCAAATCAAAATCAATAAATGTCCATAAACAAGTAATTAATGAACACTCAAAAATAATGAAAAATATCAAATGTTTGTAAAATGTAAAATATGAAAATAAACAATTGATGTGCCTGAGAAAATTTAAATTTATGAAACAAAAAGACACAAATTCACTATATCATGTAGATCACTATATAATAGGCCTATATGATCTATGAAACTATTTAAAGCATGGATTGTTTCACTGATAGGATCAAAAGTTTTTACTAAATGAGTGAATTCTAAGGTCTGAAGATTAATAAAGAATCAAGCACAAGAAAGGAAGAAATTAATTAATGGAACCTCCAAACAGTTCAAATTAAGCTCGGACAAAACAGAGGGTCATCGTACAATTCAGCAATAAAACCCACGCTCCTCCATATTTGTGTGTGACTTGTGCATGGCTTTCAGACTTGCTTGAAAAGAATATGCCACCTTTCTTAAAATCAAATTACATGGACATCTTACATGGACATCAAAAAAAAAAAAAAAAAAAAGGTTGACCTTATGGTCTTGTTCATCAACCCGAGGTGTGACGATCACTTTCAGCCAGACTTCACTTCTTCACAAGATCCCTCATGCAAACAGGATTCCGAGGGTGCCTATGGCTCTCCCACCTCTCATCTCTCCAAAAGAATTTCCTTCTGTCATGGTGGGTCATGAGAGGTGTAGTCAGGAAGGAAATTCAATCTGGAATTTTTTACTTTCCAGTTGAGCGAATCATTGTGTAATATTGCAGAATAAAGTTTAATTATACTTTCCCTTGTGGTTTGTGCTTAAATCCATGAAATGACAGTGAGTCCAACAGAGGTTAGAAATGTTGCATTTTTTTGTCACCACATTTAATTTTGACATTTTTGCATGCTGGACACGCCACATGGATCAAAGCTTGTACAAATGCAGGTCATTTCCCCCTTCATCTATAAATAGTTTGGTTTCTAATGCATTAACTGTGCTTGCTTCCTATTTACCATGTCAGCCAAGAATAGACTTGCTGGCTCCAGAGTCAGTCACAAAAGTAAAGATATCTGATGAGGCATCACTTCAAATATTTCTTTTTTCAAAGTCAAGGGAGAACTGCATAATTTCAGAATGAATTCACACAATCAAAGAGATTTACAGTTTGCTCAGGAACATTTAGCAATCCACCACAAATCCAAATCCATGTTAGAAAATGCAATGCAGAGAATTTTTAGGGTTCGTAGAGCATCAATATAAAGGATCACAGACAAAAGAAGCTTTAATGAAGAGTATTCAGCTGATCTGGTCGTTGGTAGTGGTGATGCTAAGGAGATCCGGCTGAAGAGAGGTTTTCCTGGGGAGATCTTCAACAGAAAAGTGGATGGGTGTGACATGGATCAGGATTTCTAATGAGCTCACTAACAGGAGATGGATCCCAACTGGATCAGGACTTGTGAGGAGCTCGCTGGACTGGATTTAGACCTACAGGCAGGTTGCAAATGTTTCTAATTAATACTGGAGACCAACTTTCATTTTGCTTGATATATTTTCTGAGTGGATTCTTTTCACTCCACCAAACTGTCTTCCCCCCCTCTGCGGTGCAATCAAACAACATGGAGACACTTTCAGCTAATTTCCGGTTTTAGACAGAACTGCCCATCAAATTTTCTCAAGTCTGGTTGTTTTAATAGCACAGTCCTAGATCCCACAACACCACGAGGTGCTAATTGACTACATGGTGTTAAGGTTACACTTAAATAATTGCCTGAGCATTTAAAACAGCAGAATTTGAACATCCAGTTTCAGGCAAACAGGAAATGTGTGCACCTCCTGATGTAAAACAATGAGGCATGGAAGCAATTAGCAACATTGCTGAAAATCTGACAAGTGGAACTGATAATTGTTGACAAACTCATGAGTCACTGGAAGTGTGTTTTCCACTGAGCACCGTAGGTCTCATTTAAGCTGCATATGATGCATGTTCACGGAAGGATTCACGTTTCATTGAGCTCTATGCACATTCACAAATGCGTGTTTAGTATGTTCTATGCATATCTATGCAAAATGTAATTATGTGATATTAGTCAAACAACACTTGGCAATTTATGCTGCTGTTCACATAATATATATATATATATATATATATATAACACATTCAGGAACAATAATNTATGCTGCTGTTCACATAATATATATATATATATATATATATATAACACATTCAGGAACAATAATTAGTGACAAGAATCCAAAGAACCAGCTCATTTTTAGACACATTCTAAGAAAACTTAATATTCCTATCTGCTTATTTTCATTTAGGTCTCAATTTTGAAATGTCTGCAATGCTTTAATGAGTTAAAAACATACTGACCTACTTCTGCTCTCTCTTGCTAGAGCACCACTGTGCACACTGAGGGAAAATGGGCCATTTTGGGTACTGTCTCTTTATATAACAACAAAAAAATAATAACAACAACAAAAGAAAAGCATAATATGTCCCCTTTAAGATTGTGGTACTCTGACATTTTTCAGAAGATTGATGAAAATTTTCACTTCCTGTGGCTAGTATGTGTTTGTAAAATAATGTGCAGCCGTTACAGGAACCGTATCACACATCTTGTTGGCACTACGTCTCTCGTGCTTCACTGTGACAAATTTGAGAAAGCTTGAGGCACGGTTCTTTATTTATTGATGTGGTCACAGGATTCATAAATATCGAAGAAAATGACACGCCATCCTGTTGCTTAGCATTTGTTTGTGATACAAATTTGTTCAGCACTTGATAACATGTTCATGGACTTTGTTCATGTTCTTTTCATGTTAATGCGATTTAATCCTCAACAGCCTGAAGTGATGGCAGGGCTGAGCTGCAGATATATTTTCCTCATTCTCAGCTTGGTCCTATGCTGCTGCTGCAATAAGCTGTCTTGACATTATTCATGTTCTTTGGCTTAGAAATATTCCTGCTCGGGGTCACATGGGATTGGAGCTTATTCCAGCATATATTGTACGGAATAGAGACGTCCATGACATCCTGTTCATGAAAGTTTTCAGACCATCAGTCAGTCACATTTCTACCTATGGGGAATTAAGAGCCTTAAGTTGGCCTGATTCTCTTTTTTCTTCTCTTGGAGGAATCCCAACAAATGCCAGGTACATTTTTTTCACATGTTGATCATGTTAACTTCACACAGGAAGTGCTGAGGAACATACTGTCTTCTTTGCTGTGAAGCAAGTGCAAAGAGCTGAGTCACAATTCCACCCACTGTCTGTCTGACACAGCATCTGCTCTCCTCCCTCCTAATCCCTGTAGAAATGTGGGTGAAAGGGAGGGCAGAGAAAATTAAATCACATCTTAGGAAAGCTTTTCTACAGTTTTAGGCTGCTTTTCTAGAGCCATGAGAATGTGTGTATGCAAGATCAGATCAAAGTTCGCCATTTAAATACACTGATTGATCAACTTAGTGGGCTTATCTATCAAATTTATTGATCACTAAAACATGTGAGGCAAATACCGTTTAAATTTTTTACTCAGACTTCATATTGCTGAAATTTACAGCCAGACTGACACAGGTCTTAATTTTTGCATAATGGTGTATTTTATGAATTGATTCACAAATATGTAACAAAGGAAATCTATATGACACCTCTTTCAAGGCAAATGCTAAAAGATGCTGGTAACAGGCATTTATGAATGAGGAAACATGGCCATGTGATGATACTTGGCATTGTTGTTTTCTAAATTCCCCACTTACGAGTTCTGGCCACAAAGGGAGGATCACACCACTTTTGATTAATTTCGCATGACTTGAAATATTAGCTACAGATGAACAAGCCTCGGATTGTTCTCTTGCCATCATTTTGCTTCAGTTCATCTCATAACTTTAAACATATCTGTTTGCTTTCTCAATTTCTCAGCATTTGATTACACTTTTTCTTCACTTGCCAGTTGCTTCAGGCCAGCCTTATACTAAAGAAAAATCTCACTTGTGGTCTTCATTGATCAAAGCATAGCTCTTGGCAAGAGCTTGATTGAGTGCTGTGGAGTTTCTGCTAAACAGGCAATTGGCAAAGTGCATAATAATTCATTTTTAGTCAGTTCATCAATAAGCTAACACTAAAATCTATAGCACTTATCACGCAGATAAGTAAAGTGTGTGTCAGTGTGATTTTTCATTCTATGTGAGTTTGAGTCAGAAGCTGAGCTGCTGCAGCCAGAATCTGTATGTGAAGATGAAAGAAGTGTCAGTCAGATACAAGTCGAGATAAAAACCATGTCCACAAAATAGTTGAAACCAAGGCAAGACTTAGACCAAAGCAAATCAGGTCCAATGCAATGCAAAATCTCTAACTCATTAAGCCATTTTTATCTTAAAAGTCTTTACCTTAATAAAGTAATATCATCTCGCTTTGAGAGTTTTTGAGACTTGAATGTCAATTTTTAGGATTCTACTTCATGTAGTGACCTATTTTTTGCCACTGACACTTCTAGAACAGTCCTACAAAGATTTGATTGAAATAATCAATGCTGCTCTTTAAAGAAAATAAGTTTTCAGTAATAGACATAAAAAAAACTTGGTAAAACATGGGATTTTCTTCAGTACAAATCAATACAAGTTTTTCAAAATGCATAAGGAAATGCATAAGCGTTGATTGATGCAGTAAGTTCTGAACCTGACACATAAGGAAGTGAGCAAGACTGTAATATTTTTTGTGGAAATATCATTCCATGTTTCATTTGAGCTCAGAGGTTAGCCTTACAGTTTCCACAGGTACCCGAGGCTCTGTGAGCTGATCCAGACAGACAAACAGCCAGCGTGGTGATCATGTACTTGCTGGCTTCTCTTCATGATTTTAGCTTTGAACTCACTCGGGATCCACCAGACTCACCTGATATGGCTCTCAACATGAAAAAGGCTTTAGGTGGAGCCCATTTGTACTAAACTGATGACGTCATATCAGCTGTTGTGGATTGATAGTCAAGTCAAATCAAATCAAGTCAAATGTATTTGTTTAGACTAATATCACATTCAATGTCTCAATGGTTCTCCAACGGTTCCCCAAGCTCTCTAATAAGACAAGGAAAAAATCCTTAAAAGACCTTAGAAGGAAAACAAATGGAAGGAACCTAGAATGAGGCAATTAAAAGAGATTTTCTCGCCTCGAATGACCAAGTGTGCAACAGGAGGCGTTGGCAGAGTAGCAGGCAAATTAAGAGGATCTCAAATCCAGAAAGATGTGGTCAATATAATTTCATAATCAATGAGATGGTCCAGTGAGGCCATTATCACGATGATTGAAATAAAATGTCTACAACCAAGAAAAGGGCTTCTATAAAACTGAAATCAAATCCATTCAGCATCATTAACAGAAGTCAATCGTATTGCAAGGGGATTATGTTGAAAAATGAATAAGTGCAACACCTACTGTACTGTACACACTCATCTATGCAAGACTCAGAATTTATCAATCATCGCTTGTAAAACTCCTGTATAGGAGTTGAAGCATCATCAGAAATGCAGATGCATCTTTAGAAGCTTTGTCTAAATCACACTGACTGGCATAGACGTTTAAGCAAATGTCACTGGATATTCACTAATAATCCCTTATAAAGTTTAGAATGCTGGGGAGAGGTGGTGAAACAAAGGCAGACATAAAAACATATTTAGGTCAGTTTCGAATAGTGACGCAGAAATGACAAGCCTGAGTCAAAACAAGCGTCAGATTGTTACAAGTCCAAGACGTCAGAAAATGGTCTGGGGACCAGAAAGTACCAGTCTAACCCTGCAGTGTGCTAAAAATAGACGTTCCTTTGATGAGCTGTCAGCAAGCACACTGTAAGAGCAAACAGGGTTAGAAAGACAAAACGAGATAATGCCATCAGATTCCTCTCGGATTTGCTTTGTCTCAGGAAGCTGAAACTCAAGAAAAAAGAGGTTTAAAATACCTGCACAAGGTACATGACAATCAGTTTTGATGGATCAGGCTGAGTTCTGCTGTAGGGCTGATACATTTTTCTGGGTCTCGCTCTATTGTCAACTGCTTATCCAACTACTGACCTCAAAGGCAGAGTGGCCCCCGGTGCAAAACAACAGATACTATAGCAGCAATATATTTCTCAGACAGCACAATTTATGGGACCATCACTATTAATCATTGCCGTGGAAGCCAAGATTGCCTAACTCATCCAGAGCCCCCACAGAAATGTAATTCTCTCTCTGCCTGGAGTGCTTATAGGGGTGAGCTGCAGATGTATTTTGCCCACATTTGCTTGGCGCTGCGCTGGCATGGCAATAAGCTGTGTTGATTTAATATCCGTTTGCCGCATGCATTTGCTCGGATGTGTAATCAGTCTACAAGGTTCTGCAAGAGGCTGTCATGAATCTCATTGGCTGTGCTTGCCCCCCCCCACCCATCTCCACCCTCACCCAATCCTGCTTCCTCCAGCGGACAATCACCAGCAGAGCATGGCGGATTNCCCATCTCCACCCTCACCCAATCCTGCTTCCTCCAGCGGACAATCACCAGCAGAGCATGGCGGATTGTGCAGCCATTCCTGATTACACTCATGACCCAGGCTGATTTTTTAAGGTGACTGCAGCTGTAAGGGTGCAATCATGCATATACGGTTTATGTTACATGGACTGTTGCGTCGTTGGGTTGCTCCCGATCTTCTGAAATTTAGAAGAATCAAGTGATACGATGTAGAGAAATGTTAGTTCATGCTCCAAAATCGGAAAAAAAAAAGTATCTTTTCCACAGTCAAAAGGATTTTAGAGTTAACTCTCTTTGATGGAAAATTTCCCAATTTAACCAAATGCTCTCAGTGAGACTGGAACTTTGCTTCCTGGTTTTCTTTTTGATCAGCCTCACTTAAGTCACTTTGGATAAGACGGTCTGTCAAATGAGTTTTTATATATATAAAATAGAAACGTAATTGCAAAACTAGGAACCTGTAGTAATAGGAAATCCTGCTATTCCTTTGCACCATCATTTTTTGAAATTTATTTGTTGAAATTTATTGAAAATTTCTGGTACAGGATTTACAATCCTCTTCACCAGACTCAAACAACAAAAACAATATACAACAAAACAAATACAATTAAAATGACATTAATAACATCAGTCTCAACAGTCAAACAATATCCATAAATACACAACTCAGCTTTGTAATTGTATAAAATGTCCTTAGTTGACCAGAATTGATCCAGGCTCTTCTTAAATGAATTAACAGTAGAGGCCTGCACTACGTCATCTGGAAGATCATTCCATGCTTTTACAATNTAAATGAATTAACAGTAGAGGCCTGCACTACGTCATCTGGAAGATCATTCCATGCTTTTACAATACGAAGAGTAAAGAAACTTTTTCTTCTCAGAATGACACCTTTGATGATACAATTTTAAAGAGGTCCCTCTTAAATTCTTCTGTTCCATAAATGTACAATTGGCTCGACAGTGACATCATACAACCCATGTGTTAGTTTATAAACCTCTATCATGTCTCCTCTATATCNGCTCGACAGTGACATCATACAACCCATGTGTTAGTTTATAAACCTCTATCATGTCTCCTCTATATCGCCTGTAGTTGATAAATGCAGTTTTCTTAATCTCTCTTCATATGGCAGCTCTTTAAGTTCAGGAATCAATTTAGTTGCTCTCCTCTGAACCTTCTCAATGTTTTCTATATGTTTTAATTTATATGGACACCAGACTGAGCTTGAGAATTCAAGATGGGACCTCACCAAAGATTTATACAGTGTTAGAAATGTTACCTTGTTTAAATTCTGAAATGTTCTTCTAATTATTGCTAACATGGAATTAGCCTTCATTCCATGTCTGTTTCCCTGACAAACACTCTGCTCTCCACTCAGAAGGGGAAACAAATCCTCAAAAAAAAAAAAAAAAAAAAAAATGCTCCGTATAGGGCAACGGTTCCCACCGGGCCACGGACCGGTACCGGGCCGCACAGGAAGAATAAATAACTTATTTTATTTCCATTTTATTGACTATCGGAGTCTGCAGGTGTTTTATTTTGAANAATAAATAACTTATTTTATTTCCATTTTATTGACTATCGGAGTCTGCAGGTGTTTTATTTTGAAAACTGACCGGATTCTCTCCCAATCACATCCGTCTGTGTCACAGCTGCGATGCCCGAAAAATTAAGCTAGCCAACCACAAGCTAGCTTTAATTATGCTAGCCAACCACAAGCTAGCTTTAATTATGCTAGCCAACCACAAGCTAGCTTTAATTATGCTAGCCAACCACAAGCTAGCTTTAAATATGCTAGCCAACCACAAGCTAGCTTTACTTATGCTAGCCAACCACAAGCTAGCTTTATTTATGCTAGCTAACCACAAGCTAGCTTTAATTATGCTAGCTAACCACAAGCTAGCTAAAATGAGTAAAAAACAAACG
>VXCM01004759.1:0-28946 GCA_014773175.1 Lucifuga dentata
GAACTACTTAAAACAGGAAACAATTCTTTAAAGAGGTTCGACGGTATGGGGTCTAATATGCATGTCTACTCTGAACGTAATTATCTAGGAGGACATTCAGTCGATCAGGTTATGTAACACAGTAATAGGTCATGAGCCAGAGTGGACAGTGAGAAGATATTCAGATTTGATTACCTTCTTATGGTCATGTATGAACTTTGTGGACGTCTTTGTAGGAAAGAACAGCCGCACACATTTCTGAAAGCCTTTTAATTCTGAGTATATTGTATATTGTGAGCTTTTCTCTCTTTCTTTCATTTCTTTCCTCTCTAATGTCCAACAGATATACAGCTTTGCGTTGCTTAGCAACAGCTCTGCCTAAGGAAATTCAGGGCTTTGTTCTGTTGTTTGTAGCACCTTCAGCCAAGATCCAGCCTGCCTGACATTCGAGTCACAGAACAATCTGATGTCGGTTTTTTGCTTCACTCAGCCGACTCGGTAACTGTGAGCCTGTAGGAGGAGCTGAGAAACCGTTTGACCAAAAATGGTAGTTTGAGCTGCTGGAGGGGAAAAAAAAGCCACAGAGAGACAACAGCTAAGACACAGACTTCGACACGTGCATACACAGAGAGAGGGAATGAAAGTTTTAAAGCTGGATTATTTTATGATAGCAAATATATCCAAGCGACATAAACTGTGACACAGCTGTGCAGATCATGATTTCACACTGATTTGTTTGCAGTGGATTCCCACGTGCTCTACCCTCACTCTTCTAACTATGTTTCCCCCTCACCACAGCAAATATTTGTATTCCAGTTTATGCTGTAAATTTATTATACTATCAGTCTCACTCATTTATTTTTATGTTTTTTTCAGGGATGAATGCTGCTGTGCGTGCTGTGGTTCGAATGGGGTTATATGTGGGAGCAAAAGTTTATTTCATTCATGAGGTGAGTCTTACCGCAAAGTTTGTCTGGGTTTACCAGTTTACTCTCAGGTTTATTATGCAGACCTTGCCAGCATCTTTATCTTAAAATGTCTAGATCTGATGTAGTGTTATACTTCTCTAACATCAGAAAACTCAAAAGAGGCTTTAAAGGACCATACCACCCATTTTGCATGTTTGAGCCTAATATATTCAATTTTCATGCACGTAACGTTATTGACAATCATTTCCCAAAGGATAAAACCATATTTCAGCTTTTCTGATATTTTGCAAAATCTCTTAATCTTTCAAAATCAAATACTGAAGCAATACACCCAATGTCGCAATTGTTAAAAGTTTTCGATAAATGCAGGTCTTCTTTTGGGACTATATTCCCTGGTGGAGACATACATTCACTCCATGCTTTTTATTGTGCTTAAATGTTATAATTACAAAGCTTCGAATAAAAAAACCTGAATATACGTCTTGTTGGCGAAGATGGATTACCTATCCCAAGAACGGTTCAAGTATCAACAAGTTGATTTTACTAGCGTACCAGAATTAACTAAAACCAGTGGTGGTCTGAAAGGCAGGAAAAACATTTTTTAATTCATCATTCCAGTAGTATGCTTTGGGAAATGATTGTCAGTAACGTAATGTGTATGAAAATTGAATATATTAGCNTTCCAGTAGTATGCTTTGGGAAATGATTGTCAGTAACGTAATGTGTATGAAAATTGAATATATTAGCCTCAAACATACAAAATGGATAGATGGTCCTTTAAACAAAACAAACAATTATCCCAATCAGTGCAGTAGTGCCTGAGGTTATATTGTGAGATTAATTAATCTGAGCTACACTAATCTGTGGAGAAGCTAAATGTTAGTAGCTACCAGTGTTCAGCTAGATAGATAGATAGATAGATAGTCTTCATAGAGTGTTTTTTGCATTTTAGAATACCACTCCTCACAATCAATATGCTAAATTTGATTTGTGAAATCAGTGGAATCTCTTTTAATGAAACTCTGTATTTGAAAAACAACATTTGCAGCTAAGTTGTACTTTTAAAGATGTGCAGGATAATTTTCGTGCATTACGTAAAAGTAAAATGTTAAGGGGTAAAAATGTGTCTAATTAACTGTGAACCAGGCAGAGATATGAAAAACACCATTTGTTCTGTTGGAGTTGAATGTTAAAGATTTCTGCAGACAAATTAAATTAGTGGTGGCATTTTGCCTGTGTGTGCACACCTAAGGAGGCTGTGAGGTTTATTCACATGCATAATGAATAAACATAATGAATTCACTATGCATGTGAACAATAGCAGCAGATGTTAGAAGAGCTTCAGCGAGGACCGGTCATCCTGTGACCCGGCACGTTCTCACATACGGGGGGGTCCNTTAGAAGAGCTTCAGCGAGGACCGGTCATCCTGTGACCCGGCACGTTCTCACATACGGGGGGGTCCTCCCCTCACTGTGCTGTTGCGGAGGTTTTAGCAGATGCTTTGCACGAGACTTTCCTCCCACTCAGGTACCACAGTACTCTGGATACTGTGTACTGTGTGTATTATGGTATGATGTAAGCACACTAAATTTATTTCACTCTCGTGATGATCCTCTAATGCGGTTACATAACCGTCTCTGTCAGATAAGCACTGATGCACACACAGATACACATATTCAAGATATTATCTTACAGATGCTATTTATTTTGTTTGTTTGGAAAGTCCTGATATTCAGAAGTTTTTTTTTTTTAATTTTATTTATTTATTTTTTTTTTCAGGGATATCAGGGTATGGTGGATGGTGGAGAAAACATCAAGGAAGCCACATGGGAAAGTGTCTCCAGTATGCTACAAGTGGTGAGTAATGATCTTGGCCGGCATTCCACACATTCAGTGCTGTTTCCGTTCGGTGGTTGAAATTGTTGCTCTGGCTTTGTCTGGACTGAAATGTTTTGTAATACATAGTGAAACCTGATTGGTGAGCCAGTATCAGTTGATGTTTCTGATTTATCACTGTAGCTCTAATTCAATGATCATTAATCTCAAAACTTTTTCCTTACAGTAAAGGAAACAACAAACACAAAAAACTGAAGCAATAGAAGAAGTTAAAGGTGGTTTTGCATGTTTGCGCCCAATATATACAACCTGCATACACATTACATTACTGACAACCATTTTCCAAAACATACTACTGGAGCAGTACATTTTAGAATAGTTTTTCCTACTTCTCAAACTGCCACTGGCTTCAGTTCATTCCAGTATGCTATAAAAACCAACTAGTAGAGACTTGAAACATGTTTGAGTTAGTTAATCCATCACAGCGAACAAAACGTCTGTCAAAGTAACTGTTTGATTTCCAACACGGAAAGAATTTCCAACACGGAAAGAAAATGTATGTCTTCACCAGAGAATATAGTCCCAGGCGAAGACGGCTTTTTCCTAGAAATTAAAAATGACCACCATCCCTTCTGCATGGACATACAGTACATGTTAGCAGGCAAAACATTGAATTTTAAGGTGGATATGTCACTCCAGCATTTGATTGTGACAGATGAAGAGATTTGGCAAAATAACAGGAAAACTAAAAAACAGCTTTATGTTTCAGAAATTGCTTACAGGCCAGAAGTTTGAAGCCACCCCCAGATTTAAAAAAAAAAACAAAAAAAAAAACAAAACATCAACACTGTTTGTTTTACAATTTATTGCACAGGAAATGACAAAAAAATACATAAAATAAATGTAGCTAATTAGTTTTCAAGAAGAATTTGTTAACATCAAAGCACTTTGAAGTCATTTCAGGCTCAGACTTCNCTAATTAGTTTTCAAGAAGAATTTGTTAACATCAAAGCACTTTGAAGTCATTTCAGGCTCAGACTTCGGTTTTGTCAAAGTAACCCCCTCTGACCAAGTCATAATTCTAAAACCTTTTGCTTCTCTTTTGAGTGGATGTAATTTTGGCATCATTTTGATGAATGTTTTGGATCGTTGTCCTGTTGAAGAATGCAATTTTGACTAATAATTGGTAAACTGGATGGAATCACATGTCTTTGAAGGATGGAATGGTAATTCTCTTTCTTCTTAATTCCTTTAACTTGGATCAAGTCTCTAGATCTCTCTCCCCAAAATCCTCACAGTATTACTGAACCCCCCATGTCTTACATGCAGAGCAGCAGCATGAGCAGACTGTGTAGCACATTAATCCAAAATGATGTGGGAGAAGGCAGACAGCAGCTATTGAATAGAATGTTAAAACACATCAGCAGGGAGTTGGAACACAACTGGAGTGTCAGTGCACTAATACAGACTGATGCCTTCATTACTAATCATTTCTGTAGCCAGAGTGGCTACATGATGTGCTCTTGTTGACAAATTCTTCTTGAAAACTAAACTTGAAAATTACTTACATTTATTTTAGATATTTGTGTCATTTCCTGTGCAATAAATTGCAGAACAGTGTATTTATTTATTTTTTTAAGTCTGGGGGTGGCTTCAAACTCCTGGCCTGTACTGTTGTGGCTAGTATTTATTGAGCATAAAAGTGAAAAATCACCAGTGTTGTCCTTTATGTGACTTACATTCACAAAATAAAGAGAACTGAATAAAGCTGAGAAAATGTTCACTCTTTTTATCCTGTCATGTTTAGGGTGGCACTGTTATTGGCAGTGCCCGCTGCAAAGAGTTCCGCACCCACGAGGGGCGTCTGAAAGCGGCGCACAACCTGGTGCAGCACGGCATCACAAACCTGTGTGTGATTGGTGGAGACGGCAGCCTGACGGGAGCCAACCTTTTCCGGGAAGAATGGAGCGGACTGCTCACGGAGCTGGTGGAGCAAGGTACTGTGGAAATGGGGATTAAACTTTTCTTACCTTTTTTTACTGTAGGATACGCTCATGTTGCTGCAAACCTTTCAACAGCATTTAGTCCTGTTAAAAAAAGACGTTGGACACCATTTATTTTGTCGCCATGTTGACTAGCTGAAGTTACTGCTACTGCCAGAATTGCATTTTTTAGTCTGGATTTACACTACAAATCTTGATGCTCAATTCTGATCTTTTGCCTATATCTGATTGTTTTGTTCAGTGTATTTACATTTTTTTTTTAAGCGGCTCATATCTGATACCTCTATTTACACGCTTTGGCCAGAAGCAGCCCGGATGCACCTGCACATGTGCACATTTCTGAGACGCATGTAAACAAAACTCTTCAGAGGACGAAGATGACAGAACTATTTATGATCAGAGGGTTAGAAACTTTCAAATGCAGAGAGAAACATCTGATATGCTGTGTGAGCATTTATCTCTCCCATCAGGACATATATTTTCATCAGGCGGTCACGGAGGAGAAGCGGGTGGAGTTGGTCTGTGGCAGCTGTAATCTGTTATCATATTAACCCATCTGTTTGACATAAACACACATCAACATGTCTGATATACAGTGGGATCCAAAAGTCTGAGACCACATAGAAAGTCTGTGATGTTTTCTATGTAAATGTGGAAATAATCAGAAAGTCTGACATCACAAGAAGCTCTTTGGAACATTGTCACATCATGCTGGGATAACTGGGATATCCAATTTATTGGCTCATCAGGTTTTGCACAGACTTGTGGAGTCCATGACCATGTCATTAAAGCAAAAGGGGGACATACCAAATACTAAGATATTCTGACATTCATGTACATTTTTCAAAGATTCAATTTCACTCAAATTGTTAAGATGATATTATCATTTGTAATGAAAAATCTTGTATTAAATTCAAAAAGAATGCAAAATAGAAGCATTTTCACAGTGGTCTCAGACTTTTGGACCTCACTGTATGTATAGTATGTCCTCCATTTCTATTTACAGAGTGCTCATCGTATTAATCGCTAATATCATTCATATGCGGACGAAGCAGAACGTTGTAAGAGTCAGAATGGGAAGAAAATTCTGACCTGTATATTTAGATAGATATCAGTCGCATGGGTGGATATCCGATACGTATCCATTTTATTTCCACATATGCAAGTGGCCCAAAATGGATCTGAAAATATCAGATTCCATGTGCGTTTTTACCATTTAGATCTTCAGGAAGTAAATGTGATATGAGTCACGTGAGCACCAGATCATAATCAGAATCAGGTCGTATGTACAGTACAGGTCGTGTAGATCCAGCCTTAGTCAGCATGCACCATATGAACTCAGTGTTACAGAAAACATTCCTACAATCATTTATGTATTTGTCACTGTTACATGTGTATGTGTGAATCTTTATTCCTCATTTTTATTTGCTTGGTTTATAAAAATGGTCAATGTTGTCAGTTATCCATTAAAAAAAAGTAAGCTCTTAATTATTTTAGGCAGTGATCTGCTCGACCTAAAAATAAACGCTGGCATGGTGTTTTTTTCATTCTCACTCAGCCTTGTAGCTGATCTCCATTAGCATTCAGTTTCAAAAGACTTGATAAAAATGGAATGTTGTGAACTTGACCTGTAAGCTCATGGGATACGAACCCTTGTAAAACATTGGCTAAGCTCATGGAAATGTGTACAGTATCTGATGTAGTCACATTAAATTTTGTCTGTTCATATCAAAAGCTTTTACTGCTGCTTTTAACTGTGGAAAGAATCACCAGCATTCATGAACAACATAAAACAAATAATTCCATAAAACACAAAGATATAATCTGATGTGTTGTTAATCAAAGATGTTTCTGACAGTACAAAGAACTGGTATGGATTTCCCCTTGGCTCAGCAGTTTCCATTGTTTAAAGGAATATACTATTGATTTTGCATGTTTGAACCCAATAAATACAACCTGCACACATGTTACGTTACTGCCAACCATTTTCCAAAACATACTACTGGAGTGGTAAATATTAGAGTTGTTTTTCCTACCTTCTAGACTGCCATTGGTTTCAGTTCATTGTTACTGTAAGATTCAACTTATAGAGACTTGAAACGTGCTTGAGATACGTAATCCGTCATAGCAAATCACACTGTTATTAGCTTTTATTGAAGTTACTTAATTTCATTGAGATGACATGGAGCTATGCGGAAGAAAATGTATTTCTTCTCTGCCAGGGAAAATTACAACCATACCTTCTACATTCAGACATACATCTTAGCAGGAAAAGCACTGAATTTTAAGATGGTTGCATCACCTGAACATTTGATTTTGAAACATCAGGGGATTTGGCAAAATACCATGAGAACTAAAACACAGTGTTACATTTTGGAAAATGGCTGGCTGTAATGTAACATTTATACTATTTATGGGCTCAAACATGCAAAACCACCGGTATGGCACTTTAAAGCATTGCTGCTTATCCTGTTATATTATCTTTAACAACAGGCTGTGAGATGAACCCGTCTGAATTACAATGAAAATAATTTTAGAAACAAATAGACAGCACCGATTCATCTCGATGCTACTGATCCTTTCAGGTTTGATTGAGGCCGACGCTGTTCAGAAGTACTCAGCGCTTCACATCGTGGGGATGGTCGGCTCCATCGATAATGACTTCTGTGGGACCGACATGACAATTGGCACGGACTCTGCGTTGCACAGAATAATTGAGGTGGTGGATGCGATTATGACAACGGCACAGAGGTAAGGAGGGCATGAAAGCTGCCTCATTATAAACAGCTAAATAAAAGCTAATTAATGCTAAGAAATTCCCTGGTATCACTGTAATTGTGACGACTATGAATTCTAGTAGTTCACCTTGGAAAACCTTTTCCTGGAACAAAAATTATTAATATGTAGTGTTTTATAGTTTATACTGCCATGTTGATATGTCAAGCGTGTTTTTTTACTAGCTGTTTATAGTTGAAGGAAAAGGCTGTCATTTCTAATTTTCTGATATGTCTGGCATGTAGCATAATTTCAAAAAGCAAAAAAAAAACAACTATATCACCATAATTTTGCTCAACTTAACATCATTCTTCTGTCTTCTTGAACAGCCCAAGAAGGTCTGTATTCCTATAATGCATCGCTGTGTCATATGATCTGTTTTCTACTCTTTCAGTCACCAGAGGACGTTTGTGCTGGAGGTCATGGGCAGACACTGTGGGTAAGAATGCATTCGATGAACTTAAAGGACCATACCACCCATTTTGCATGTTTGAGCCTCATATATTCAATTTTCATACATGTAATGNCTTAAAGGACCATACCACCCATTTTGCATGTTTGAGCCTCATATATTCAATTTTCATACATGTAATGTTACTGGCAGTCATTTCCCAAAGCATACTATTAGAACAGTAAATTAAAAATGTTTTTCCTACCTTCCAGACCGCCATTGGTTTCAGTTCATTCTGGTACANTTTTTTTTTTTTTTTGAAATTTTGTAATCGTAGTGTTTAAGTGCAATAAAAACACGGAGTGAATGTATCCACCCAGGAATACAGTTCCAAAAGACCTGCGTTTATCGAAAAATTTAACCAACTGTGACTTTATAAGGCTGTGAAACTATTAGCAGACAAAACATCGATTTTGAAGGTGGGTGTATCGCTTGAGTATTTGATTCTGAATGATGAAGAGATTTTGCAAAATATCGGGAAAACTGAATTACATTTTTATCCTTTGGGAAATGGTTGTTAGTAACGTAACATGTATGAAAATTTAATATATAAGGCTCAAGCATGCAAAATGGATGGTATGGTCCTTTAATGCCAGAAGTGTAAATGTAATTCTCATGACGGAGCCAGAAACCATGATCACATCTGTTCATGTACACTGCGTTCTGCATGTGTGTGTGTGTGTGTGTTTTCTAGCTACCTGGCATTGGTGAGCGCCCTGGCTTGTGGGGCAGATTGGGTGTTGATCCCTGAGATGCCCCCTGAGGACGGCTGGGAGGACAAGATGTGTCAAAAACTGTCTGCGGTAACGTGATCTTATTTGTTCCCTCACAATAAACCTGTTAAACCATGTTCCCAGATGCTGTATAACATTTCCCAGTCTTCCTGTTTCACCATACAGTGTTATTATTATACTCTGCACAGCTTCTCTTTATTTCTACCGGGAGGGAATCCTGATCAGCAGAATATATATATATATATTTTAAACCAAAGCAGATTGTACTGAAGGAAAAAGGCTTAATGTCAGTTGTCTGATGTCTTACTGCAATCTTTTCTGCTTTGGAAACGTGTTATTGTTTCATGGTCCAGACCCGTTCCAGGGGCACAAGGCTGAACATTATCATAGTTGCTGAAGGTGCCATTGACAGGCATGGGAAGCCTATAACTTCTAGTATTGTCAAGGATGTGAGTACCTGTGATTGAAGAAAGGGGAAGCCAGAAGCATGGAGACCCGACAATCACGAGTCAGGCCACTGAGCCACATTTGCACATCATCTAAATTTATCTTGTGTATGCCATCATGATTGGTACTGATATAACCATCAGGACATTTAGGTGAGGAGAAACAAAAAAGGCCAATCTTGCTTCAGTTATGCCATATCCATCTACTTGCCCGTGATAATACAGAATAATCCTGACTACAAAAAAGCTCTAATGGCATCTGATGACTGGAAGAGTTGATACTCTGCTCCCGGGCTGTTCTCGCCGTCGGGCCCCCACGCTTCTGAAAGCCCATGTCAAAGCTGCTGTCTCAAGTTTTTCTGTCATGTTGTCTCTCCACCAACCCTCCCCCGTAGAACCGAGCAGGAATGAAAAGGCTGAATATCATTATTGTAGCGGAGGGCGCGATTGATCGTAACAACAAGTCCATAACCACTGACTATGTTAAGGATGTAAGTACAGTGCCTGTTTGGAAAGCTGTGGCAGGTTCCACTGTGTAGTATCCAGCTTCAACTGCCTCCTGTGACCTCTACTAGTGTACTGCTACCCTGGTGTGGCTTTGACTTTGTTGCTTCTGGAATGCTCTGTCAGACACATCCTCTAGTTGGTAAGGCAGCTTTCATCTGTACTACTGTTGCTGTAAGACCCCTATCAGATACCCCAACTAAACGGCATGCCCAGACATCTGCAAAATCAAACATCTTCTCTTTCTGAACATCTCTTACACCATATTAAAGATTTTTATTGTCTTATGTAAAACCTTTTTGACATCCTCACACCATAAATGCTTATTAATATTATATATCACAGTATATTATGACCCTGCATAAGCTGATCTTAAATTAAGACAAAGATATAATTTTTTTTTCCCCATGCACAGTCCCTTAGTATCATATACCCTATTTGGGATTTATTTGCTGCTCTGCAATTCAGAGCACCTCACTAACATGACTGAAAAATAAGAATGGTTTGCATGTGCTATGCTGTTTCCTCTTCTCTTCAGCTTTTCTATTGTGTGTTCTCCCACATGCGTTGTATGCATTTGTGTATGTGTGGTGGTGTGCACGTGTGCATGTGTAAATTTGAATATTTCAGAGTAGCATCAGTTCTTTAATAATTTAACATCTTACAGTATTACTAATATGCATTAGATGAATGAATGATTGAGTACTATTTCATATGAAAGATCAATCAGTTCTTTAATTTGAATTAGTTTTTTTGTATATCAGAATAATATTGCTGCTTGTATCTTAATATCTATTAAGATCTGAACGTTTCTTCTTTGCAGCTTGTTGTCAAGTGTTTGGGTTTTGACACCAGAGTGACAATCCTGGGTCATGTGCAGAGAGGAGGAACCCCGTCTGCCTTTGACCGTATCCTGGTAGGTGCACCAATTCATTAAATTGGATTTTAAGTACAGTTAAAGGACCATGCTGGCCATTTTGCATGTTTGAGCCTAATATATTCAATTTTCATACACGTAAGTTTACTGACGATCATTTCTCAAAGTATACTATTGGAACGGTGAATTAAAAAAAAAAAAATTCCTACCTTCCAAACTGCCATTGGTTTCAGTTCATTCTGGTACGCTATTAAAATCAGCTTGTTGATACTTGAAACGTTTTTGGGATAGGTAATCCATCATCATGAACAAGACGTGTATTCAGGTNAGTTAAAGGACCATGCTGGCCATTTTGCATGTTTGAGCCTAATATATTCAATTTTCATACACGTAAGTTTACTGACGATCATTTCTCAAAGTATACTATTGGAACGGTGAATTAAAAAAAAAAAAATTCCTACCTTCCAAACTGCCATTGGTTTCAGTTCATTCTGGTACGCTATTAAAATCAGCTTGTTGATACTTGAAACGTTTTTGGGATAGGTAATCCATCATCATGAACAAGACGTGTATTCAGGTCTTTTTCAAAGTTACACCAGTTTGGTGTTTAATTGCAATAAAATGCGTGGTGTGGATGTATGTCTCCATCAGGGAATATAGTCCCAAAAGAAGACCTGCGTTTATTGAAAAAGTTAAACAACTGTGACTTCATAAAGCTACGTAATTATTAGCAGGCGAAACATTGATTTTTAAAGTGGGTGTATTGCTTGAGTATTTGATTTTGAAAGATTAAGAGATTTTGCAAAATATCAGGAAAGCTGTAATATGGTTTTATCCTTTGGGAAATGGTTGTCAGTAATGTAACATGTATGAACATTGAATATATTAGGCTCAAACATGCCAAATGGTCAATATGGTCCTTTAAAAGCATTACATTATTATAAATGAATGATTAGACACTGTTTCAGAGGCTTCAACTGCAAATATGTTTTATATGTCTCTGCCCACAGTTTACGTACGTTCTCTTTTTATTCATTTCAACATTTATTTTCTATAAATCTGTGCATATATTTAACCTAACATAGAGCTATGCTATGCAAAAGTCCAGTTGTCAACATTTCCTGTGTGTCATGTACTCCATACATCTAAGGAGAAAAGGTCGCTGTAGGTTAATCACATTAACAGATTAATGTCTTAGCATGTTGTCATGAAGAACCATCTCACAGACAGCAAGGGGGAAAATCTCTTTATGTTTATCACACACCATTAAAGCTGAAGCACAGGGAAACCCATGCAGACAATTTCCTCCACTGAAGAAGCCAAAAATTAATGCGCCTGTGAAAAGAAAAACGTTGGAAAAAAGCCACTGCAGTTGGGCTGGATAGAATGTGTTAATAAAGAAAATACTACAGGTGTACAGGAGAAACAAGTGAGGTGTTTATATATGATGAAGTAATACTACCTGTGTGTGTGTTTGCTTACAGGCGAGTCGTATGGGTGTGGAGGCTGTTTTAGCTCTTTTAGAGACTACAGCCAATACGCCAGCCTGTGTGGTCTCTCTGTGTGGGAACCAATCAGTGCGCCTGCCTCTGATGGAGTGTGTACAAATGGTAGGTACTGGATGGGGCTGGAAAAAAGCCAAGATTGCTGCACACACTCTCTCACACACACATTTGCAAAATTAGGGAAGCTGTGAAGAGAGGGAAACTCAAAAACAAACATTCGGAAATGACTCTGCAAGACTTTGAGAGTCAGTGGAAATGGGTTGGAATAGCTTAAGCGATGACAAACAGCACAGCCCACTTGGTCCTGAGTGGCTCTAATGTGGTGTTGTGAGAAGTGCGTTGTTTGAGATGCAGTCGGTTAATCATTATCCAAATTATTTCGCAGGGTTCATAACTGCCTGCAGGATGATGATGCAGTAACGACCATTTCCATACAAATGTACAAAGGAGCTTTGTTGTATTTTCCGATGTAAAGGACCATACCACCCATTTTTCATGTTTGAGCCTAATATATTCAATTTTCATACATGTTATGTTACTGACAGTCATTTCCCAAGGTATTTCAGCCTTCCTGATATTTTGCAAAATCTCTTAATCTTTCAAAATCAAATATTCAAGCAGTACACCCACCTTAANATATTTTGCAAAATCTCTTAATCTTTCAAAATCAAATATTCAAGCAGTACACCCACCTTAAAAATCGATGTTTCGCCTGCTAATAGTTACGCAGCCTTATGTAGTCACGGTTGTTTAAATTTTTCAATAAATGCAGGTCTTCTTTTTATTACGCTTAAACACGGAATTTCAAAAAAAAAAAAAAAAAAAAAAANCAAGAACGTTTCAAGTATCAACAAGTTGATTTTAATAGCGTACCATAATGAACTGAAACCAATGGCGGTCTAGAAGGAAAAACATTTTTAATTCACCGTTCCAATAGCATGCTTTGGGAAATGACTGCCAGTAACATTACATGTAAGAAAATTGAATATATTAGACTCAAACATACAAAATGGCGGTATGGTCCTTTAATGGAGTGACTCACAGGGGGTGGGGGGGTCTCTTACAGGTCAAACAGGGTTGCATATTTAATATTGTTTGTTCTGGTCCAGAGGATGAAGTATTGACTTTTGCATTGTTCTCTTTGGTCTTTGAAGTTTGAAAGCAGCTTCTCAAAGCATTTTACTGCTGATACGTGCAGTATTTCACTCACGCTAGACAAGATGAGAAATAAACTATTGATGCATTCTAACAGTGAAGTCCACCCATGTTTTCTCAGACTCAAGAGGTCCAGAAGGCCATGGACGAGAAAAGGTTTGAGGAGGCAGTGAAGCTTCGAGGCAGGTATGACTCACAGAGACCAATCCAGCATCAGTTCCTTGCAGACTGAGACATGGCAACTAGTTTGATATTTGTTACAGTCAGAAAGGCAAAGCATTATTTCAGAAAAACTACCAGAAACCAACTTGAGTAACAAACTGGAGAAGAGTTATTATCATGCAGTCAAATAGTAGTTATAAATACAGAAAGCAGTTTGGACTGTATATTTAATTTTTAAAGGAACGTAGCACAGAACCTAAGCAACGCATTAGTGTTTTACTGTATTGAATCTCTTTTTAATGCAGGAGTTTTGAAAACAACTTGAAGACATACAAACTGCTGGCTCATCGTAAACCTGAATCTGACTTGCCACATGTAAGTGACCTTGAGAGATTGTGACATTCAGCTGGAAGTCCCCCCCCCCCCCNCCCCCCCCCAAACGCGCACACACACGCATGCACATGCACATGCACATGTCCAGCAGGAATAACTACTATAGCTGGCTGGAATGCAGGTTGTCCTCAGTGAAGGATCGCATTAATTGCCACAGTTTGTTAAATAATAGAAGACTCAGTGGGTCGTCAGTCTGCCTACACATAATGATTTGGGACTCAGCTACTGCAGACATGGAGAGACTGACTGTTTTCAGACGTTTCCTGTACAAAACGAAAGTAGTTATTGAGTAAGATATTCCTGTAAACGAGTGGTTTGGCCCATGAAATTGAGTCGTGTATTTCGTTTTTACCAAAATGCTCTAAAACAGGTTAATACCCTGGTCAGGCTACGATCCAATAGCTGGTTATCTTGCGTTTGTTGCTGCTGAATTAAGAAACAAAAAAAATAATTGGGAAGACAGGTAACAACAAACTGTTTTGCCTGCTTGTCTGTGTAACTCAGGTAACCCAGATTCAGTCTGTTGCACATTGATATCAAATAACAATAGGCTCCCTGCTGAGAGAGGCTGTTCAGCCCCGCCAGGAGCCGTTTCAGCCTGCTGCTCTGCAGCTCAGACTGAAGATCAGTGAAGTGTCGAGGCAGCATGGCAGACTCCACGCTGTGGAGAGCTCACCTCAGGGCTCCACTCTCACTGCATTGTGATAATGACCGCTGCAGGCTCAGCATGGCCCCGTAAGCAGACTAGAAGCCACGTATTGATCCACTCTCTGCAGGACCTGCTGATCACAGCTGCAGCGCCATCAGCTGTGATCCCAGGCAGCTTTTATATGGTGTTATTAGTTAAGGTGGCTTTCATTAAACAATTTCAGGTTCACTAGATGCATTTGTTAAATATATGAATTTGATTATTTATGTATTTATTATTTTATTGTTACTTTATTATATTATTATATTACAACGCACCATTATTTTACATAAACCAGATCCAGTGTGGTACAAATTTTACAGATTCGGGTGGTGCAAAAGAACCAAACTTTATTAAACAAAAGTGAAATCCATATCAGTACATCACACAAGTTCTAAGGCATATTAAAGGAACAATCCCTCTTGCCTTTCTATCCAGGCTACTTAGCATGTCGTTGTACTTTTATGCCCTCAGAGCAACTTCAGCGTCGCGGTGGTGAACGTCGGTGCCCCTGCAGCAGGCATGAACGCTGCTGTCCGCTCAGCCGTCAGGGTGGGCATTTCTGAGGGGCACAAGATGTTTGCCGTCAGTGATGGGTTTGAGGGATTCTACAAAGGACAGGTGGGTGCTAAAACATTTTAATACAGTATACCGTATGCATCACATCAGCTTTTACCAGGATCGATCAAATAAAATCTCGCATGACTTGGATTTTGCATTTTATTTTTGTGTTATTTTACCAAATCTCCTAATCTTTCAAAATCACTTTCAGGTGATACACCACCCTGAAATTCAATGTTTTGCCTTCTAACACTTCCTTCCTTCTTTTTTTCCTTCCTTGCTTCCTTCCTTCCTTCCTAAACTCTCTTTACACGTGGTGCTGTTGACTTTCCTCAGATCAAAGAGATTAAATGGGCTGATGTTGGAGGATGGACAGGACAGGGTGGATCTCTGCTGGGAACTAAACGGTAAAGTCACTAAAGTCAAAAAGTGTGAGTTCTGATGGACCAACAATTCTTGTAAAAGTGTTCTAAAAATAAAGCTAGCATTCTTAAAGTGTTCACTAATAAATAATGCATATGTTTAGTATCTATTCATGGCTGATCAGATCATGTCTGTCTTGGCCAACAATGCCAATATGACACCAATACAATACCAGTATGTTCAAAACAGAACTACCACATTATTTCATCTATCTTTTATAGTCATGCACTGAAATGAAGCACAAGCTCAGCATGAAATCCTACAAACCAACTCCACCGTCTTTGTTGTTGAGGTTTTGATGCTGTACAGGGCAACAACAAATGTGTAAAGTTACAGATTTCATCTTTAGCTACTAAAATTAATTTTGTCACTCGTACTGTATGTACTGTATACGTCACTGTTTTCACATGCATTGGGACCGCTCTGATCTTGTGAATTACTGCTTAGAAATGATCATTTTATTTGTTCTTCTGTTTTTTTTCTTTCTCAGAACGCTTCCCGCGAAGCACGTTGACAAAATTGCCGAGCAGATGCGAAAGCATAACATAAATGCGCTGCTAGTTATTGGGGGATTTGAGGTACTTTAAAACCTGTTTTTTTTTTCCTTATTAGTTAGTCTAATTTTGCTAATGAGGCTACATTCTCATTATTAAATTCTCCATTAGTTCAACATCTAATGGAGAAACAATTCATGGCAGCAGCACTAATGCTACATTTCATATGTACCAGTTAAAAGCTTATAAGGACAACAAATGTTATTTTAGTTGTATAGAATTATTAATGATATAGTATCTGTTCAAGTATTGCTAACTATAATATATGTGCATATCTATAGTAAATATATTTAAGCTGATCCTTTTTCATCAACTTTATGCCATTTTGTGTTTACATACTACCATATGCTTCCACACATAATTCCACACATAATCATGCTTTAAAGTCATTTCTCTGCTAAAAACTGCAACAGCTTGAATTGCAAAATAATATTGGTTCACTTCAGTGCGTTGAATGTCTCAGTTGACAGAATCTAGCATCTTTGAATTACTAAAACGACAAGTGAATCAATATTAAGAAAAATAAATATGTTTTAGTTTTAATTGGAATCAGAGAACGCATGCTTTCCTCTATCCATTTCACGCACTCCTGTTTAGATGCTCACCAGCTTAATTTCCTGTTACATACAGTTAATGAGTTTAATGTTTATACATGTGGATGAGTGTTTCTTACGTGTGAGTTTATGAGTGTGTGTGGAGTAGTACCTGTCTGTTTCGATGCTGTCCGTTGTGATAGACCTGGCTCCTCCCCTTGGCATCCTCCACTTACTGTATGTCTTTCCCTCCTTCCCTTTTGGCAAGTTAACGCTAAAACCAAACCAACCTGCTAAGTTACACCCTTTACAGCCTCTAAAGCCCTTGGCTCTGCCCTGCAGGCCTTCCTGTCACTACTGGAATTGTTAACGGCGCGCAGGAAATATGACGAGCTCTGTGTACCCATGGTCATGGTCCCAGCCACTGTCTCCAACAATGTGCCGGGCTCAGACCTCAGCATTGGCGCAGACACGGCTCTGAACGCCATCACTACTGTAAGTGATGGGGGCTGGCAAGCAAAAATAGTCGCACACACACACGAGCTGGCAAATCCACAAAAGCCGGAAACACTGTGTCTTAAAGTGGGCAGCCAGCCAGCCAATCACCTTTCAGGAAGGGAGAAATTGCTCAGTCTTTCAACCAGTCATTTAGCATGATATTTAGCATTACTATCCAGTCAATGAGCGGTTTAAAGACGCTCCAAATTACATGCTGACACAACACATAAAATTAGTATATATAGCTTCAGGGACAAGTTAACAGTTATTTGAAGGAAATGCTCTAAATATAGAAAATTTTTCTCATGGAACGGCTTCTGTTCTTGAAAACAGCATGGACATAATCAGAATGATAACCAAATCATCGTTATGTTACATGGCTGGTAAAGGCAAAGCTGATGTTGCACTGTAGCAACGCTCCCTTCCTCATCAGGTAAGTACGAGTGACAACATGGAGGCATGTTGTGAAGTGCATACGTGTCGTGGGCCACCATGTTTGCTCTGCCTGCTTCTCCTGGAGTGTGTGTTTGTGTTTCGTGTTCATTATCCTAAAGATGAGTGGTCAGTAGCATCAGGTTATTGACATAACGCCTACAGAGCACAAACTAGCAGCCTGTTGAATACAGCAACAAATATTGAAATACAGATTTAACTTCTGCAACACAAAGCGAAACTGCTACAAAACTGTTAAAACCTAAGAGCCTTGCTGTCATTTAGGGATGTGTAACAGCACGGTCATAGCTACGGCTCTTTGTCTAAATAATTGACGAAAAGAGATGCATGAGATTTTCAAGAACAAAAAAAACAAAACTTGGCCATCATCTTCATCCTGTGTATGCATACGTCATCAGTGCTTGTCCTGCCTGCACAGAACATTCAGCAGACTTGGCAGTCACATGGTTTCTGTTTGCACATCACTGTTTGTCCTTTTATTACTGTCATTCATGCAAGAACAGCCGTCTGTCTTCCCTCTTTCTATTTTCACACTTTTATCTCCACCTTCCATCTTTTTCTGTCTGTCCATCTTTTATTCTATCTGTGGTGTAACTTTCCTTTTTCCTATTTTGTTTTCCTCTCTTCCATTTTCATCACATTTTTCACTTTCTTCTTGAATACCTCACTCACGCCCATTTCATCCATTCCGTTTTTTTTTCTCCTCCTTCCTCCGTTCTGCCAAAGGGAAGCCATAGCTGCTATCACACGGAAAGAGCCGGAATGGCAGGTTGCACTCTCGCCAACCTCTTACAAAGAGAGGCTCACGTCTCTCTCTCTGCCGCTGGNAATGGCAGGTTGCACTCTCGCCAACCTCTTACAAAGAGAGGCTCACGTCTCTCTCTCTGCCGCTGGTCTTACGTGGTTCTAACACATTTTCACTGCCGCTTCAGGCATTTGAGAGTCTGCTGCAGCTGTATGAGGCTCGTGCTACCTATGAAGAGCTTTGCATCCCAATGTGTATGCTGCCTGCCACCATAAGTAACAATGTACCAGGCACCGATCTAAGTATCGGGGCAGACACAGCCCTCAATGCCATCGTGGAGGTAAGGCAGTTGAACCACCGCCATCACAACTTTGACCACTTCAGATGTTATTTAGGAAGATGAAAATGAAAATTGTCATTGATATTTATTGTCCAGTGCAAATACTCAACACAGTTAGATATAAAAGTTCATGAGCTAGAGTCACTTGATAAATTTTAACCTAAAATGACTTAAAGCAAAGTGTGACCTTTGTTCTTACCTCCATCATGTAAGCTGAAGCAGAAATTGTTTTTTTTTTTCGTTGTTTTATTATTTTAACTGTGAGTGATGTATAAGGTTTGTCAATGTTCTCTCTCATCCCCGTACAGGACTCCAGCCTATCTGGTGAAAGCAGTATTTTAGCCCGAGTTTGCCTGAATAGTTTCAATGTAGCCTACATCTATTTTGTAAAGTTTGAGGAATGAGCATGCTGTCTTTGAAAGTCAACGCACGTGTTACTCTGTCTCTCTGTGGAATGCATTACATTTACAGTATGTGACTTATTAAGTAAGAACTTGGCTAATCTGTAGCGCAAACATCGCTCAACTTCTTTACACCTGTGATTTATTAAACACAAGAGGCATAGCATTTGCTCTAAAATATAGACTTTTAGAATTCATGGCTTATAATCATATCATTTAATACGTACTGATGCTGAGGCTGACATATATGCGCATGTCAGACTTGTGACCGCATCAAGCAGTCGGCTAGTGGGACCAAGAGACGCGTCTTCATCATCGAGACTATGGGAGGCTACTGTGGCTACCTGGCTACTGTTGGAGGCCTGGCTGCTGGGGCAGATGCTGCCTACATCTACGAGGAGCCGTTTGACATCAGAGACCTACAGGTGACACACACACACACATTCATGCATCATCTCACATTGGTTGTTTCTGCACCTCCTCTTGGATTACACGTTTGTCCCTCCTTGTGTTGACTTCCCTGGTCATATTTCACTTTGTCCAGCAGAGGGTGGTATGACACAGCATAACTCACATTTACCATTTTGTCCACAGGCCAATGTTGAGCATTTGACGGAGAAAATGAAGACCAGCATTCAAAGAGGACTAGTTCTCAGGTGATGAAGCCCCAGTTCCAACACTCAGTAATTAGTGCAACTCTAAAAGCCGCATCGCTTTGATTTTATGTTTGGCCAAAAATAGTGGAATAATAAAGGCAGCAATGCAGTCTGACTCAATAACTGAAACACACAATAAAGATTCAGTATTTTCAGGCTGCTATACTTAATGTTAAAGCAGCCTGTATAAGAAAGAGGTTTAATATCACTTTCTCACCTGAACTTTTGAAGTCCTGCTCATTTGATGTCAATATGAGGCAAATCCAGCGTGGAGAGAAACTGATGACGCAGGAATCCCATCTGTAGTAGCTTAACCGTTCTGTTTAACTTGATGCTTTTTTAGGAATGAGAACTGTAATGACAACTACACAACTGACTTCATCTACCAGCTGTACTCTGAAGAAGGGAAGGGCGTGTTTGACTGCAGGAAGAACGTACTGGGACACATGCAGCAGGTGTGCACATTGGTTACTATTTTCAATTCTATGCACAAGTTTCCATGCTTTTAATCTGGAATCACATTTTTGGGCACATAATTTCAAATAAAGATACTTGCCAATTATGTCATTAAAAGGTGATTGTTTTTTATTTTTATTTCTTTAAAGGGAGGAGCACCGTCGCCATTTGACCGGAACTTTGGCACCAAAATCTCAGCCAAGGCGATGCAGTGGATTTCCAAGAAGCTGGTGGAGACGTTCAGACAAGGTACAGTAAATGCTCCAGTTCCACATTTGAGAAATGAGCCGAGGATCTCGATCCTCTGGCCGCCCACAGAGGTATGACCGTGAAGCGAACCCTTTACTCAGATCTGTCAAGTTAGTCTGGTATTTAGATTTTTATGTACTTAAAAATACATTTTGTTCCATTGATAGTATTGATGTAACACAACTACAAGCAATGTGCCATCCTTATGTCACACAGTGTGTTACAAACACACTGTGCATGGTCTACGCAAAGGTTAAGAATGAAAATATAATTCCTCTTTGTTTTTTTATGTCTATTTGCCATACGCATGGATGACATAAGATGAAGGTAAATCTGTTTTTCCGTGCTGCCTCTGTTATCATCTATATCTTTACTTTCAACTTCATTCCCCATCTGTCATTTCCATCGTTCTGCTGTAATCGTGTAGATGCCTGCATAGGCATGTCTGAGTCACCACTGCGATAACTGGCTGCTATTGCTGCCAGGCTGCTTCTGTGCCTTAAAGGACAATACATGCGAGTTTGCATGTTTTAGCGGAATATATACAACTTGCATACATGTTACAGTAGTACTGACAACCATTTCCTAATATACTACTTTAGCAAAACAATAGGAAAACTAAAATGTACTTTTATATTTTGGAAATTGTTAGTAACTTAATATGGATGCAGGTAATATTTATTAGGATTAAACGTGCAAAAATTGCCAATAAGGTCCTTTAAGCTTACTAAGCTGATCAGCTCCTGCAGTGTTACATTATTTTTATTCTGTTTCTTTTTCCTGCTTTGCCCCACATTGTTCTTGTATGTGTAGTTGTTAATGTTGCTTTAATTTTTTTTTTTTTTGCATTATTACATTCTGTATTGTCACTTACTAGAAATGTTCATATTTCATCTTTAGGTAGATATCTGTTATAACTGTTTATATAGTTTAGTTAGCTTGATTTGCCATATTTATGACCCATGTTCACTCTTTGCTACCCTGCACCCACCAGATAACATTTAGTCAGTCATGAAGAATTGTTAAAGGACCATACCTGTGATTTTACATGATAGAGCCCAATAAATGCTACCCCTATACATTTCACTTTACTGCTAATCATTTTCCAGCACATAAAACTGTGCTTTAAGTGTCATCTTATTTTGCTAAATCCCCCTAATCTTTCACAGATAAATGTTCAGGTGATGCACCCACCTTAAAATTCAATGTTTTGTCTGCTAACACTTGTACACAATTATAGAAGGCACGGTCATTTTAATTTCTCGTCAAAGGCCATCTTCTCTTTGGATTATATTTCCGAGTGGTAACATGCATTTTCTTCCGTGTAGCTCCATGTCGGATGTTTAAAGTAAGTAACTTTGACAAAAAAAATTTAATAGCTGTCACGCTCACTATGATCACTAATCTCAAGCACGTTTAAAGTCTCTGCAAGTTTTTTTTTTTTTGTTTACAGGCAGTCTGGAAAGTAGGAAAAACATTTCGAACACTTACTGCTCTAGTAGCATGAAAAATGGTAGCATGCAGCAGGTTGCATTTATCGGGGTCAAACATGCTAAATCACCAGTATGTTCCTTTATGTGTGTTTGCGTGTTTGCACGTCTGACTGCTGTGTGTTTCCCTGCAGGCAGAGTGTTTGCTAACACTGAGGACTCCTGCTGTCTGCTGGGGATGCGCCGCAGGGCTCTGGTCTTTCAGCCCGTCGTCCAACTCAAAGAGCACACTGACTTTGTGTAGGTGTCACTCTGAACACACACACACACACACACACACGCTGCAGGAAACGAGCTTATTCAACAATAATCATGCTGCTGGTGTCACTTTCTCTTTTTCATTTGTTCTTTCTGCAAATGCTGACTCAGACCTGCTGTGGTGTCAAAACTTTTACCTATTTACCAATTTATGTGTGAGCATTCAGGTCTGGTCGATTTAAAGGACCATACCAGCAATTTTGCATGTTTAATATGTGCATGTATGTTGCCCAGTATGTGCAACATACATGTTATGTTACTGACAGCCATTTTCCAAAACATGAACCTGTATTTTAGTTTCCCTGTTATTTTTTCAGATCTCCTAACCTTTTAAAATCAAATGTTCAGGTGATACACTCACCTTAAAATTCAATGTTTCTAATATTTATACACGATTGCCAATGGCTCAGTTGTTTTAATTTCTCCGTAAAAGCTGTCTTCTCCTCAGTCTATATTTCCTGGCGGACACATACATTGTCTTCTATGCAGCTCTGTGTTCAACTGACTAATTAAAGTTACTTCGACAAAAAAGCTTAATACAGCAATGGATTACTTACTTCGAGCACATTTCAAGTCTCTCCAAGTTGATTTTTACAGTATACTGCAATGAGCTGAAACAATAGCAGTCTGGAAGGCAGGAAAAAAAATGAACATTTGCCACACCAGCAGTATATTTTGGGAAATGGCTGTCAGTAACGTAACATATATGAAGGTTGTACATTATATATTGGGCTCAAATATGCAATATCACTGGTATGGTCCTTTAATACAGATTGTAGATTTATAACACATGCACGCCATCCAAATGGAAACTGAAAAACGGGAATCCGTGCAGAGGTGTGTGAGAGAAAACGTCAGATTTTGGTCATTTTAGTTGCATTATGTATAAAAGCCTCAGCCTCTGCAATGAAAGTTTTTTCTGTCTGCAGCCACAGGATCCCGAATGAGCAGTGGTGGCTGAAGCTGCGTCCTCTGATGAAGATCCTCGCCAAGTACAAGACGAGCTACGACGTCTCCGACTCCGGACAGCTGGAGCACGTCATCCGCAACCGGCCCAGAGACTCGGACGCCTCCGTAGCCATGTAAAGGCTCGTACGGCGGACCGCCAAGCCCAATCCATGTGCACGACTGTGAGTCTGTGAGGCATCGGTCCCTGTGATGTAAAAGCTCCTGTAACAACGTGAACAGTCCTTCCTGTTTGGCTACATGCTGTGTTCATTTCCTGTCTTATCGTCACTTTATAACCATCACTCCTTCCTGTTTTGTCTTGATAAACCCCGTGTAACCACTAAGGACTAGTCTCTATCAAATACACATGTACAGACATGCACACATACTCTTGCACACACACACACACATACACACACACACAGCTGTCCCGCACTGATACACACCATAGATCTATTGTACGTGTCTTTGTGGCCCTGAATGTCGTTTAAATTGCACTTTCTCTGCCTTTATTTGCTCCAACAGGCAGTAGGCCGGGAGCTGCATGAGGACAGAATAGACAGTATATCTGCTGTAAGACCAGTGTATGTTTTTGTGTGTGTATCTGCCCAGAACCAGTGTGAAATTCAGCATATTTTACGTGAGACTGATGCAATACAGTTCCACCGACGCAAGTCGAGGGGAGCTACTTGCTTTACACTGAAACTAATATTTATTTTTAACATTGTTCATTTTGCTTGTAAACACGGATATATTATTAACTGGATGAAGTAGCTGTCTGTCATATTGCACCATTATTTTAAATGTTTGACTGTTTCCCACAAAATAAAACTCAATCATTAGAAGTGCAATAGACTGACATGACTGGGTATTATTTCTTAGTTTTTTTTAATGTCAGAGTGATGCATCTTCATGTCAAGAGTAAACACACTTTTGAGAAGAAGTAATTCATTATGGATCGGATAACAGGGAATCTGTTGGTTTACGGAAAAGGGAAACAACTTAGTGGTGTAGAATGTATAATGGGACACCAGGAGGACAAATCATTAAGTGGAAGCAATGAAATGCTGAAGGAAAACTAATTTACATTATGTTTATCCTCTTAAAAAAATCCAAAGCTGCTAGATGCGGCAGGAATCAGCAATATATTGTCTTTACCGACTCCCCTAATCATTCCATCGAAGGTTCATTTCATGCTCAATTTCTGATATGTTAGCCAGATTTGAGCTTTTTGTCTTGAATGTTGTATGTTCATAAATTACCCAAAAAGGCCACACATACACACATTTAACGAAAACATGATCCCCATGTGCTCATGAACAAAAAAAAACAAAACCATCAAACAATAAAAATGAAATCACCAAATTTATTTAAAATCCTCTTGGTCATAATCCTCCATTATGTTCCTCTAGTTGAGCTTGGATTGAAGCTTCTCCATATATTTCTAAAATTTGGAATCTCATCTCTCCACTGATCTTCTGCGCTGTTGTAGCTGTCCTCCATTTTTATTTTTTACCGGTGCCAGCACTGAATGAAAGCAGACAAGTCAGATGCAAAATAAAACACAAAAAACCCCACGTGAATTCTGAAATGACTGTTCACACGGCGGGCACACAGCCAGATATCATAATCAGATATGAAGCCGATCCAGGATCACATATGCAAGTGGCCCAAATCTGATATTAAAAAAATAAATAAATAAATAGAATTTGGTTTGTTTACACTGTTCAGAAAAATCAGATGAGTCCCGTGTAGACAAAAAAAAAAAAAAATNAAAAAAAAAAAAAAATTACATCCGTGCCATTTCTGCATCTAATGTGACACAAGACACAAACCTTGACTCCTTGCATCTGCACTACAATCTCTTTAACTTGCATTTCTCTTAACAGCCAGCAGATGGAGCCAGAGCACCGTCATACCCGTGATACTTGAGTTCACTGGGTCCACTATGGCGTGGATTCTCTCCATCAGCTGCTGTCCACTTCTGCTCTTGACAATTTTAGTGTATAGTGGTGTGTTAGAAAAGTAGATTGGCTCTGAGGCCTGGTGTGTGTGTGTGTGTGCGTGTGTGTAGCCATAATTAGGAATTAATCTTATCATTTGAAAGGAAATTTCAATTTCCCAAGGGTGTGTTAAATGTAATTGGGCTGCTGTTTCCCGCTTAAATGGACCACCTTTTTTTTTTCTGAACCACAAGTAATTACATTCATATATGGTGCGACTGCGGCCATTGCTTAGAGACGGCGCATTGGCGTGAAACGTAATGTGAATAAAAGCAACCTGAATCACCTTTACTCCCTGCAGACCCTGCTGAATAATTATCATCCTTAACTCAAACCGGCGTGTTTAATTTAGCTTCACACCCACGCCTGCACAAAAAGACGCCTGGTTTCCCATCATCATTTCCTCGGACCCCGGTGGACACGCGGTTCATCGTGGAGGCATTTTACGTCGCTGGGCTACCTCTCTCTCCGAGCATGAAATTAGTAAATCCAATAATTTGGGTTGATTTAAGAATGCAAGGGGAGCCCATAGGGGTCATATGCACATAGGTAATCAATACTAATTACCATTTCATTTCTCCCCCTCGTTCCTTTCCTTTAGAATCACACAGAACTCTGATCTCATTGGACTGATTAAAGGTTGCAAATGAAGGGCCCTCATTCTCTGATTCCCATCAAAGGCCAAGCACATGCGCAGTAACTTTGTCTTCATTTAATTCTACAGTCTTCAGACAAGGCCCCAATTATAATCTCGCAGTGAATCTCCGAAATAGCGCATGCATTGACCTTTTTTAGATTAGAAGCACATTCTCCGTCTCTCATCGAGTCCCATACAGTCTCATTTCAGTTCTAATGAAGCACACCGGCGCCGTAATAAACAGCGAATAGCAGCGATGCTAAACTAGATTATTATAAAGGTATTGTGATCACAGCAGTAATGAGAGCCAATAAATCCTGGCCTCGCTGATATTAAAAAAGTAATGTTTTCTCAAATGAATCATGTGCATGTGGCATGCAGATGGAATATTTATGACTGAATAAATCCATGCAAAACAAATAAATGGGGGTATAATACATTTCAACAGAGACGGCGGGATGAAAAAGCACAGAATGGCAGAAGTTATGGATTTTAGATATGAGTCGGTTTTCCCACTCCGTCCCCTGTTGGCAGCGCTGAAAGCATATACTGTACTTTGGTGTTGCTGTTTGCCAAATAAACAAAAGAGTGAGTCACAGGACCTGTTTCCAGACACTGGATAAGGGATTTGATCCACCTCACACACACGAGAAGCTCCGGCTTAAAACAAGCCCAGAGTTGCACTCCAATTTAGGCTTCCCACAATCCAGCAAGGCGAGCGCCGAAACACTCATCTGAGAATCTCCTTTTGACAATTAAGACGAGCAGGGAGGCATGGAAAGCTCTCTATTCCATTAGCCTCTGCGCTGCCTGGCTCTATCTGTCCACTGAGCCTTAACTTACTTATTAGTACAAGTCTGCTGTATTTTGGCGGGGAAGCGATTAACGAAATCTACATGAAAAGGCAATTTCCTTCCTTTACTTTCCTTTGGCTCCCCTCACACTTCACTGGGATCAGACATCTAAAGAATGGCGTCGGAGCGCTAATGAAATTTGCTGTGCGTCATTTCCGAATGTTAATCTTTGGGCGCACTCGCGTCTTTATTTACTCGTTTCTGCGTGACAAATAGGCAGAGTTGGCTAAAGGTTGCATTGGAGCTGCTGCTTTTTTTTTTTTTTNTTTTTTTTTTTTTTATTCCAGATGCTCAGTCTGCAGCTCCACTTTGATGTATTGGAGTTAATATCTTCCTGACATTTCTCAGGACAGATTTTCATCACTGGATTCATCTGTACGTTTAGGGTGATAAATGACTCGGGACGTTCATTTCCCTCCCCCTCGCCTCTCGCTTGCCCCCCAAAACGTGCACGTAAATGTGTGAGAATTCCTTCACGTGTGTGTTTCAACGCACTGGTACGGTGGCCGAGAGAGTTCAGCATTTACTGAAACGCCGCAAATATCACGTAACACAACGGAAGTGAAAACACAACAGAAAATAATGAAAACACAACGGAAGNAAATATCACGTAACACAACGGAAGTGAAAACACAACAGAAAATAATGAAAACACAACGGAAGTTTATCGGGAAACTTTGAAAGCGGGACACAACACAGAACCAGAAATCCTTCCCGGGATTTTTTTAAATTTTTTTAATTTTTTAATTTTTTTATGACCGCTTGGCAAGAATAGCCATCTTCATATTTACAATTACAAGTTTAATTTCCGTAAAACAGCAACACTGGATGGTTAACTGAGAACCCCAACACTACAAATACAAATATATCTGATTACATATGAATTCTACAATCAAAATATTAAAGCTTAAATACGCTTACTTCTTGTTTCCGGCTTCTGTGCTGTGTCCCACTCATAAAGTTTCCCGTTAAACTTCCGTTGTGTTTTCATTATTTTCTGTTGTGTTTTCACTTCCGTTGTGTTACGTGATATTTGNTTCCGTTGTGTTTTCATTATTTTCTGTTGTGTTTTCACTTCCGTTGTGTTACGTGATATTTGCGGCATTTCAGTAAAAGCTGCACCATGTCGTGTTAATTTTCCATGTAGCATGCAGTGACCTCTCTGGGCCACCGTACACTATAGCCCCTTTGTGTGTTTCCATATCCTTCCTGCATGCATGTGTGGGCGTCCTCGTGGCTGGGTGAGCCCGAGGCGCCAGTGACAAGAAATGGACGACGGCGTTAACAGAAGTGACATTAATTTGCTGGAGGGCTCGCTGACATGCGACGTCACTCGTAGTTCATAAGAATAATATTAACTCTGCATTAACGCGCCAGGCTTTCTGTTGCAGCAGATGGAGCATTTTGGACTTCTGGGCCATGAATGCATCACAGCCACAGAATGCGCAACAAGAAAAGCCTCATTCTTACCGTCTGAGGCTGTATGTTGCGCTCGAGACGCCGTCCAGCTGCATCGCCTTAATAGCTAAAGGTTATAGTTTAGGAGCAGGTTTAGAGGTTAAGCTAGCAGCCATTCATCACCGGAAAGAGAGCGTGGATACTCTCTCCAGCTTGATGCATTGCTAGCATGCCCTTGAGCAGGGCAATGCACAAATACACACACGTGTGCACAAACAAGTGTAGTTGGGAAGGGGGAAAATCCTAAAGGCTATTCGGTCCCCACCATTAACACTAATCAAAAACCACTTTGCCTGATAAGAACCGCAGGGGTCGTCCGGTAACCGCTAGCAAAGCGCATCTCTCTTCAGCTAGTATTGACCAGGCCTGAACAAGGCGCCGCTAGCAGGAACGATGAAGGCGATGAAGAGATACCAACCGAGCTACTAATTCCTGTTCAAGCGGAAGAGGGACTGCTCAATCGCCGTCCAGGCAAGACACGGGTGATTTGTCTGCAACAGATCGCAAAGATTGTGTCAGATTCCCAAACGGGCCACAAGCACAAGCGCTACAGGAAGACACACACACACACACTCACACACACATACAGAAGAGACACGGAAACATCAATACAGGACTCAGTGAGACAAAATATGTAGTTAGATAGTTTTGCATGGCTTGCCAGAACAGAAAACATGCAGAGTTGCACTCTCACCTCCACACACACACACACACACACGCACACACATACACACAGAGGCCTCTACAGTATGGATTGGGCATTGACCATATCTCATGAAAGATGCAGTTATGCAGATGAGGCAGAGGGTGAGTGAGTGAATGCAGGCCGCAGGGAGGGTGCCCCCCCCNCCCCCCCTCCGAATGGTCAGCGCTTCCAGGCGACAGAAATCCTCTGGTGTCAAAATGAATCACTAAAAGACCAGAAGACAGGATGGTTGTACCTCACGTCTTTGAAAGGTAACTGAGAGATCATCTTTTTTTTTTTTTTAAC
>VXCM01004760.1:0-67680 GCA_014773175.1 Lucifuga dentata
GGAGGCAGATGATTCGCTGTGGTGACCCCTGAAGGGAAAGCCGAAAGGAAAAGAAGAAGATTTAATTCTTTTTCAAATTAAAGTAAGTACATTCAAACAAATAATGAAATTCATCCCCCAATTTCCCCAAATTACAAAGTGTACATAAACGATCAACATAATTAATACCACAGAATCTACCTGTAACCACTGGTATTCCACTAGCACCACATCTGAACATCGCTAAATAACACCACAAATCATCATTTAAAGTGCTCAAATAGTTTTCCAGTTGAAGTGTATGTTTAAATATCCTGTAATTTGTACAGACTGTTGTTAAATATTTCAGTTTTCCAGCTTTGCTTCAATATATCAGATATTCTCATTTCAACTGCTGCTTTAATATACTTGTCTTTCACTACACCCGTACATCCCCACAAATAAGAAAATCCTGTATCATCAAATATTTGCTTTAACTTCTNTACACCCGTACATCCCCACAAATAAGAAAATCCTGTATCATCAAATATTTGCTTTAACTTCTCGATTCATCGTGGGTTAAGCACTTCCTTATCATATAGGGTTTTCAGTAACATAAACAAAAGGAAAGATAATTTACTTCTTCTACCATTTAATAATCTGCACCAGANGTTTTCAGTAACATAAACAAAAGGAAAGATAATTTACTTCTTCTACCATTTAATAATCTGCACCAGAAACCAATCATCCTGCATTCAACTTTTTTTTTCAATTTAAATCTACCAGTTTCTCCATATACGGCACAATTTGCAGCATTTTTATTTAACTTAAGTATCTTTTTTAAAAACTTGATATGAAAAGCCTCAATAAAAGAAATATCATCACAGCCCCACACCTCTGACCCATACAACAGAATTGGTAAAACCATTTGATCAAACAGTTGCAGCTGTGTTTTAATAGATAATCCTNCCCATACAACAGAATTGGTAAAACCATTTGATCAAACAGTTGCAGCTGTGTTTTAATAGATAATCCTAAATTTCTTGCTTTAGTCAGCATACTGTAAAGTGCGTTCCTAGCTTGGTCCACTTGCTTCTTAATTGCCTTTTTAAATCAATTATTATAACTAAATGTTACACCAAGGTAAACATAACCCTCCACTACCTCCAACACAGTATTGCCAAACTTAAAATCACAATATTTCCTAACTTTACCTCTTGAAAAAATTATTATTTTACTTTTGTCTGGATTCACAGTTAACGTCCAGTCACTACAGTATCTTTCTACTGCGTTTAAAGCTTTCTGAAGCTCTGCTTCTGATTCTGCTAGNTCCAGTCACTACAGTATCTTTCTACTGCGTTTAAAGCTTTCTGAAGCTCTGCTTCTGATTCTGCTAGGACTACTGTATCATCCGCATACAACAGAACAAAAAGTCTTGAAAAAGCCTTAATATAATCATCACTCAATTCTGTCCTAATATTTTTAGCTAGGGATGATAATCCATTATAGTATCTACTTATGGAATGCTCAAAATCATTTAGGAAAATTGCAAATAACAATGGGAACAAATTCTCACCTTGTCTAACCCCGATATTACAGTCAAATAAATCAGTATGCTCATTTTGTACCTCTACACAAGACGTGGCATTCTGATATAAATTAAATATAACAGTTAGGATTCTACCATTAATGTTAGCTGCAATTAGTTTACTCCACAACAAACTTCTTTCAAAGGCTTTCTTATAATCAATGAAAGCACAATACACACGTTTCTTAAAATGCAAATACAGGTCAATAATATTATGTAAAACAAAAATGTGATCAATTGTTGAATATCCTGCCCTAAATCCCGCTTGCTCCTCTACCAGAAATCCTACTTCATTCAAATATGAGGTCAGCTGTTCATTTATTATAGAAATAAACAATTTTCCAACACATCTAAGTAGTATAATTCCCCTATAGTTGTCTACACACACACAATTTATTACCTTTACCCTTCTATAATGGTTTGATTATTCCTGTAGTCCAACCTGTTGGACTACAGGAATAATCCCTGTCTTCAGCACCAAGTTAAATAATGTAGTCAGTAATGTTATCATCTCTTTTGGGCTCGCCTTCAAAAATTCATTCAAGATTTGATCACAGCTGTTCGCCTTACTATTTTTCAAATGTTTAATCCGAGCCTCTACCTCCTCCTCCTCTGAAAAAAGGCTGTTAATAGACTCATTTATTGAATGATCAATAGGCCTAAAATCAGATGGGTTTGCTTCTGATTGGCTGAGATGTTTGAAGTATTCATAGAATTCTTCTTTTGAAATTCTATTATTAACATCTGTTACAGGTGAATCCTTATTGATTAACCTCCAGTAATCTTTAGCATTTGTACTCAGATAACTGTATATTAAATTGTCGTCTATGAATCAGTCTACTTCTGTTAACAACCTTGTTATAGCGGATTCTTGCATCCTGCAATCTTTTTGCATTTTCTAGCGAGGGAACTTTTTTAAAACTAGACTTAATCCTAACATAATTCCTTCGTTCATCTCTGCATTCACTATTAAACCAAGCTTTATTTTTCTTTCTTTTAATATTATTCACTCCGTAGGTTTTTATCATACCACAGCTATCAGCGGCAGCTTTATATGTGTCATTAAATTTTGCTACTAGCCTGTCCATTTTTCCCTGGTCCATATTTGTGTCATCACAGACATCCAGCTCACCAAGTACTCTCCATATCGCCTCCTTATTTAAACTATCCACAAATTTCTCCCCATTACCTGATACCCAATTAATCTTTTGTCTNGCCTCCTTATTTAAACTATCCACAAATTTCTCCCCATTACCTGATACCCAATTAATCTTTTGTCTTGTATGCTTTCCACTAGGTTGATAATTTATTTGTTGACTCCCTAATCCTTTGTTTGAAAACTCAAGACAGATAGGACTATGCTTGTCTGACATTAACTTATCTACAATATCCACTTCAAAATCCCTTATATAAGACATAAGTGAAGGTGACATAATTACATAATCAATCGTGCTACTATCATCAAATGTTTTGTTTCCTACACCCAGGTCTTGTCCAAACCTACCATTAACTATATGTAGATCAAGTGTTCGACAGAGTTCAATCAACAGTTTTACATTGTTGTTTACATATTTATCAGCATTATACCTGGCTGTACAAACACAGAGCAAATCCAGTTCACATTTTGAGTTCCCTAAACCGTACTGGCATAACTGAAGCCCTAACTGATTACTTATACTTTGTTCTAATTCCAAAAAATCATCCAATAAGCCAGTTCTTGCATTAAAGTCCCCAATGAGACAAGTAGGCAGGACAGCCTTTGCCTGCATGTTTATGTAATCCTCTATGATCTCATCAAAAATAGTATTATCATAGTAAACAGACCCTTCATGAGGAATATATACAGCACCCAAAATAAATTCGAAACCTATAACTTGGGCACCCACCAACATCCATAGTACATTATTGCAGACCCCTTCAATAAGGTTACACCATTTAGATATCTTAGATTTAACAAAAATTGCTAGACCATGTGTCCCACCAAGGGGCGCATTTCCATCCTTACTAGATGCACAAAATATATCAAAATCAGCAAGACTTTCACAACAAAAGTTGTTAGTCTTTGTTTCACTTAAACATATGAAATCAAAGTTTCCAATATAATTTTGTAACATACCATACTCCAGTTTCTTATGAATTCCACAAACATTTAAACCCAATAACTTAATAAATCTTATTTGTTTAACTTGACCATTATCAAAATTAGTAAATGGTACTTCCTTAAATCCAGGTCGTAGCTGCTGGTCATCCTTCACATNCCATTATCAAAATTAGTAAATGGTACTTCCTTAAATCCAGGTCGTAGCTGCTGGTCATCCTTCACATTGTAAGTCCTTTCACAGTGTCCGCCTTTTTGCTTCAGACCATCTAGTCCGTCCCAACGCTGCCGTTCACCAAATCCCTGCTCTGAAACCAGAGAATCCACATCTGTTCTATATTTAGTCCATCGTCCTACTTCTAGAGTCAGATCATCCACTCCAGTATAATACCGTCCACCTAAATGGTCAGACTCTCCCCTGGGAGCATTCACATTCCCGCTGTTACCATACTGGAGGGGGGGTCTAGCCGGTCCTAAACATCCAGAAAAGGTCACATCCAGCCAACTTCTCCTCATTCCACCCAAGCGGCGTAAAGAGATCCTCGGGGCTCGTTAAGTAGATTTTTCTTCCACCTCCTCCTTTCTTCACGCAGCAGATCTTCCCGTCCACCGTCCATGCCCTCTCCGTATCAGGATCTCGTTTCACCACATACAGAAGTTTCGCCCTGCGCGGCGTAAGCTCCTCATCTACATATACTCCTGAAAAACCCATATTCCTTCTCAGGTTCCGCTTTCCCTTCATAACTTTCATCTTCACATCACTTTGAGCAAACTTGGCAATGATCGGGCGTGTCTTGCCACCAGCTTGCGGTGGTTTACCGAGCCTGTGGCTAACACTTACATCAGTGTCTTCGATCTTAACGCCCCTAGCAGCAGCCACTTCTTTTATTTTAGCATTTGTATCTTCGTCAGGAGCTTCTGGGATGCCTCTAACAATGATGTTATCTCTCCTTAAATTCTGTTCGAGCGCATCCATGCGGTACTCCTGGCACTGGATAATTTTCTTTAGCTTCTTTGTATCTCCACATGTGCAGGAGTTCTTCCATGATCAGAGGCAGCATGATCGCTTCGACGCCTTTCAAAATGTCTTCAATCAGAAACCGGTCACTTCCTCTTCTTTTCACAGAAACATGCTCCAATGCTTTATCTACCAGCTGAGCGATTTTCGAAGAGAGTTCTTGCTCGTTTACATCGTAACATCTTAACTTTTACTCGTAAATTTCCACATTTTCCATGAGTGCTGCAAAATTATTATTCTGACCCTCTGCCATCTTGTCATAAGGAACTAGTAAAGAGCTCTTTACTTGCTTTACCAGTTAAGTACTATTTTTAAAGGAGCAGTTAAGAGCTCTTCTTGGGTTTAAAGAGGCAATAAAGAGCTCTTTACTGGTTTAAGGAGCAGTAAAGACTTCTTCACTGGTTTTAAGAAGCAATAAAGAGCATTGTACAGACCTGCTTCCTACAGTCAAGAAGTTGTTTTTTTAACCCTCTGTAGGCTTAGAGTAAGACGTTTGAGTTATTACACCATTTCATTTAGGAGACAACTATCTTACTGCCTCAGTAAAAAAAAAAAAAAAATCACTTCATTCAACTGTCAGTATTTTCTACCAAATAAATCAGTAAATTTATCACCTCTTCATTATATTTTGAACAGAAAATGTATTTAGAGTTTTTACTGACGGTATTGTGTTCAGGTCGGTGGACGGCAGAGTGAGGCGCTACGACCTGAGGATGGGAGAGCTTCACGTGGACTTCATCAACAGTCAGTACTGTTTCAGTAAAACTTCTGTAAATATTCATAAGGTGCTTTGATACTAAAAATGCTTTGAATAATGCAACTTTTCTTAGGCTTCATCTGTGAACATGCAAATGCAACAACCTTAATCCTGATCCTGACTTTGTCACAGGATCTGATGTTCTGTAGTTGAAACAAATGTAAAGTGACTTGGGGGCAGATCCATGACAACAGTTATACACTGATGAGCCAAAACAATATGTCCACCTGCCCAATATGCTGTTTTCAGCAAAACAGCTCCGACCTGCCAAGGTGTGAATTCCACGAGCCCTCTGAAGGTGCTGTGTGGTATCTGGCACCAAAACAACTTCTGTCACAGTAGCCCTTCTGTCAGTTCAGACCAGACAGGATCACCTTCATTGCCCTCGCTCATCGATGAGCCTTGGGCACCAAACACCCTGTCACCAGTTTGTGGCTTGTCCCTCCTCAGACCATGTAGGTACTCACCACTGCTGACCAGGAGAACTCCACAAACCTCGCCGTTTCAGAGATGCTCCGATCCAGTCGTCTGGCTGTAATGATTTGGCCCTCGCCAAAATCGCCAGTCCAATTCTCTCACATCCAACAGGATACGAGAACCGACTGTTCGTTTACCGTCTAATACAATTTATCCCAGACCTGACTTGTGCTGTTGTTACGAGATAATCAATGTTAATCGCTGCATTTGTGAGTGGTTAGAATGTTTGGTTGATAGGTGTATTTCACCATGCTATACTAGTTTAATAATAATATCGCTTTGTCGTGGTTTTTTTTTTTTGTCTTGAAAACAAAAAGACAGTTTTCTTTCTTTCTTTCTTTCTTTCAGGTCCCATCACATGTGTGTGTTTCAGTCAGGACGGCCAGTGCACTCTGACCTCTAGTCTGGATTCAGCAGTCAGACTGCTGGATAAGAGCACCGGGGAAATGCTGGGAGAGTGAGTGACGTTCAACAGGCCGACTGTTGTCTCATTTACACTACAGGCCAGATGTTGGGGCCACGCCCAGATTTAAAAAAAAATCATCAATACGCTGTTTATTTTACAATTTATTGCACAGGAAATGACAAAAATACATAAAATAAATGTAACTAATTAGACCAAGTTAAAGGAATTATGAAGAAAGAGAATTATCATTCCATCCTTCAAAGACACGTGATTCCATCTGGTTTACAGATTATTGGTCAGAATTTCATTCTTCAACAGGACAACGATCCAAAACATTCATCAAAATGATGCTAAAATTACATCCATTCAAAAGAGAAGCAAAAGGTTTTAGAATTCTGACTTGACCAGAGGAGGTTACTTTGACCAAACCAAAGTCTGAGCCTGAAATGACTTCAAAGTGCTGTGATGTGACTAATTCTTCTTGAAAACTAATTAGTTACATTTATTTTAGATATTTTTGTCATTTCCTGTGCAATAAATTGTAAAACAGTGTATTGATGATTTGTTTTGTTTTTTTAAATCTGGGGGTGGCCTCAACCTTCTGGTCTGTAGTGTATGTATTTTTAATTTAACTTTTATTTAACCTGGTAAAGCCTCACTGAGATTAAAAAAAAAAAAAAAAATCTAATTTCAGGAGAGACTTGGCCAAGAGGCCAGTACAAGAACAAGTTACAACAACAAACACAACACAAATAAAAGTTCTAACAATAAAAACAACATAGACAGACTACAAACATGGCAGCATACAGCATTCAAAGAAAAATAAATTTTCAATTAAAATATACTTGTCTAAGGTGACTGTCCTGACGGAATCTAAAAACAAAAACACTGACTGATGGTACTAACTTCCTGTTCCTTTAGAATCTACTTGAATTCACTAGAAGTAATCAACTTGAGCAGCTTTAAATTCTTCCGTAGATTGTTCCATGTGAAGGGAGCAGCATACAGCATACTACTGTACATACAGTATACAGTACAGTATATGCTGTATACTATATGTACAGTATATGCTGTATGCTGTAGTGCCCAATGGTGGACGTTCTTATCCAAATCATCTATCATCTCCACAAAGCACATGATTAGTCCACTTAGCTCCACCAGAGCTTTAGGTTGGTCAACATGTTTCTGGGTGGATCCAGACAAGCCTTCATGGCTATCATAGCAACCCGATTGGCTAAGCCATTTGCCATATTTCCCCCGTCTGGCAGTCTTGCACGTTACTGGTTTCCACCTCTCACGTTGAAATACTTTTGGAGCTGTAAGCTACTATCCACATTTCAACAGTTTTGGTCATACATATAATTGAAAGGTCTCTGTCTTTGTCCTCCTCCTGCACTGTGTGCATGTCCATGACACCTCAATATAAGTCAGTTTGCTGAAAATTTGCAGACCTTAACACGCACATTCACATTGAGTAAGATTAAAATCTTTGCAAGAAACTGTCAACGGTATGATTCCATTGCTTTTTCTCGTTTGTTTTGCTCAGGTATACAGGACACAAGATGAAGGGTTATAAACTGGACTGCTGTCTCTCCAGTAAAGACACCCACGTCCTGAGCTGCTCAGAAGACGGACACGTCTACTGCTGGGACCTGGTGGAGGTAGAAGCATGTTAAATTTATTCTGAAGTGTCATTTACAAAACAGGTTCCTCATAAAAGTGTTTTACAGAGTTACAAAAGGCACTGGTCGAGAGAAAACCTCCACATGAACTAATCTTCAGCACGCAGCCTCTCTGCATTCTCTACGTGTGGTTTTATAATGAAACAGCACATTTATATGAGACGTGGTGTTGAATTTTCCCACCTACACATAAACGCAGCATGAACAGAATTCCCACATATGGATGATCATCAAACCCCTTTGGAATAAAGAATATTTGTCCAGCAAATGTAATTTTTTTTTTTTTTGTATTGTAAAAGGTAATGATGGGAAATTAATTTAAAACATACATACCTCATGGTTTATTTTCTTTGCCATTTTTACTTTCAGGGTTCTTTGTCCTTGAAGCTGCCAGTGGGGAAAGCTGTTGTGCAGTCTCTGTCCTTCCACCCCTCAGAGACCCGCCTGCTTACAGCTATGGAGGGGTGTGTTCAGGTTTGGGGGGCGGAGCCAGAGGAAACAGAGGAGGATGCAGTGACCACATAAGGGAGAGTTAAAGTATGAAAAGCAACATTTGCATACAGATAGGCATCTGTTTTTTTTTTTGTTTTTTTTTGTTGTTAAAATCCATTTAGAGGACCATACCACCCATGTTTTATGTTTGAGCTTAATGCATTCAATTTTCATACATGTTATGTTACTGAGAACATATTGAACGTGAATTTCCCAAAGGATAAAACTGTATTTCAGCTTTCCTGATATTTTGTAAAATCTCTTAATCTATCAAAATCAAATATTCAAGCACCACCTTAAAAATCCATGTTCCTCCTGCTAATAGTTACACAGCCTTATGAAGTCACAGTCCTTTAAATTTTTCCATAAACGCAGGTCTTCTTTTGGGACTATATTCCCTGGTGGAGGCATACATTCACTCCACGCTTTTTTATTGTATTTAAATACTAAAATTACATAACTTCTAAAACAAAAAACCTGAATACACGTCTTGTTGGTGATGATGGATTACCTATCCCAAGAACGTTTCAAGTATCAACAAGTTGATTTTAATAGCAGAATGAACTGAAACCAATGGAGGTCTGGAAGGTAGGAAAAACATTTTTAATTCACCGTTCCAGTAGTATGCTTTGGGAAATGATTGTCAGTAACGTTACATGTATGAAAATTGAATATATTAGACTCAAACATACAAAATGGGTGGTATGGTCCTTCAAGTTAACAAAATTAACCTCTTGCTTTCTGGTCTGGACACTGTATTATTTCATACATATTTGATCGTATGCAAAACATCAGAGCATTTTTTTTTTTTTATACAATACTTTGAATAAATTAGTTTTTGTGTAAATTGGTTCCATTAAGTCTCGTCTCTCCCACCAATGATTTTTTTAATTACATTTATTGGGAACTGTACACAGCATTGAACATAGCATTTTACAAAATAAGTTAAAATGAAAATGAATGACAAATAAATAAATAATTTATCAAACATAAATACCATTTTTTTTTTTTTTTTTTTTACTATTGAGGCATTTACAGCTTTGTTCTAATTGTAAAGGACTTCAGCTGCATCATGCTGAACTAAAGTGTGCAGCTATGCAGCATCGTACACATTTCACTTCCATCAGTCCCAAAGTTACACGTAAGTTATTAAATACTTAAATACATGATAGCTTATTTACAATAATAGTCAAGTAGATTCTTGAAGTGTCATGTTTTTACCCTCTTAGACCTCATTGTCCCCCCCCCCCCNCCCCCCCCCCAAAAAAAAGCTAGTTGAGGGAAAAATGGCTTTGACATGAAGAATTATGTTCACTTTTACAAACATATTTATATTTGAAAATTTCACCATATCCCGATATGTTTATAGTATATTGCTAATTTTGGGTCAAGTTTTCATTTGTCCAAAGGTCATAAAAATAGGATCATATAGAGAATATGATCGTTAAGTAAAAAACATGAAAAAAAAAAAAAATCAACAAAAACGTAATGATTTCCTCCAAAATGTCCATGTGTAGAAAAATGGCTAATTTGCGAATTATATTCATCAAAACACACAATCACTCATTGTAATTATGTTTTCTCAGTGGAATGCCGCTTAGGAATAAAATTCTTCATTTTTACAGATTTTACAAAAGCATGTTTAGCATTCATTCATTTAGCAATTTTTTTTATGCACATTCAGTCACTACAAATATTTCATAACAGACCATAAAAAATAAGAACACAGATATTTGGATAATTTGGATAATACCCATCAATTCCAGTTGCTGCTATTGGATTTAGTTGTTACTTTTAAAGAAAGTCTTCAAACGTCTAGCTTTAGCCTGTAGCAGGAGAACATTTAAAAGTTGCTTCACTGCTGCACTACTTGAATAGAAATGTAGCATTTCCTCTTCCTCCAAAGCATCCTGTGCACCCCCACCCTCCCATCCCCCCCAGGGTCAGCCCACACAGCCGCAACCTGCAGCCAGCAGCTTCTCCACTTTGTGCCAGCGGTGCGAGTTATCGAGGAAGGCCATGTCCTCGTGATGGGTGGGCCTGCAGCAGGGAATGTTGTGCCACAGTTCCTCTGGTGCTGAGTGGGGCAGAACCCCACTGACGAGCAGGTTAGTAAGAGTGAGGTCATGGTTGGAGAGAACACGGGGACACGTCCCACTGCAGTACTTGAAGAGGATGGTCTCGTCCGAGTCGTAGCCCAGACCCAGATCTCGAACCTGCAGGAGGATGGAGCGCAGGCCACAGTAGTTGTCCAGAGTTGCACGCCGTACCAGTGTTCGGACTGGGACAAGGGGCAACGATCCCACTTCAGAACCATCTGTTTGGTTGTCTTCCTCAGCTGTCTCTCTGTTTGTCTTGTCTTCATCTGATGAAGCATTTTGAAATGGCGTTTTTCGATTCTGATCTAGAAGAGAAAGACACAGTTATCAATACGTTTGACAAACTGAAGCACCAGTCATCTCTCATTACAAAATGACCTCGTGTTGTTCACAGACAACCGAAAACAATGAGCGTCCAAAACTCAGAGACGCATCGCAACTCATCGCTAGAACTTCCAAATGTTTCAGAAAGTCACAGGTTAGAGAGATTCATGTCAAAGTCCAGACAAACCTTTCAAAGCAAGAAAAAAAAAATCCCAATTTGAACTTTTAAGGTCAGAGGTTATGACCCTCTTTCCTACTTACCAAGCAGCGACATCAGCCAGCGGCCCTCTCCTCTCTGAACACACGCCAGAAACATGGCCAGCTTCAGCAGCAACCTCATCTTCAGAGTCTGCTCCTCGTCTGTCCGTCGGTCAAAGTAAACCAGACACGTGTGTGTGTGTGTATGCGCGTGCGAGTTTCTGCTGGTGCAAGTGATGCTGAGATGTAGACGAGTCACAACCTGCAATATATAGCCCTCAGAGATGAAGGGGGTGTAGGGATGAGACGAGGAGGTGAAGGGGGAGAGACACTAACCCGTTACTTGCCAACAGACTCTCACTAAGCTGAGCCTGACAGACAGGCGGGCGGGTGTTTGACCCAGACTTTGTCCTGTTAGGATTATCTAATTGATGTAAATCACTCAGTTATTGTTTCCTCCAGATGTTAGCCTCTGGCAAAATGGATTCCTGAAGGTCGGGGTCAGATTTTCTTGAGTCTAACAAGTGGGCGAAGATGTGGCATAGATGCCGCTGATGGTAGCCAGAACTCCCTGTGATGAATGAATCAATAAAGACGCAGCCAAAAGATACGTACACGGACAGATAAGCGAACTTATCAATATATAAACACGACGCAGTTCACATGAAAATCATCCAAATCCAAACCTCAGCGCAGGAGTTATAAAGTGAGAACACTTTAAAAGGTGAAGTAAGCCAGGATAAGTCAGAGAGGAGTGTCTGTTGCCTCCTGTTTTTGTGGCTCTTCTAATTATAAATGATGATGAAATCTGTAGTTTGATACGGGAAATATAAATCAACAAACACTTTAAAAGGTTTAAACATTGAAGGCTTGAGGTTATAATTAGAAGAATGAAGAAAAAAAAGACGCAGAACAGGCCCTGTTTCGACAGACATTCCACAATGTGTGACTCGTCCTGAAAAGAAGGCAGATCTGGTCCATAAATTGAGGGATTTCATCAGCAATGTGTGGCTGACATGAGGAATATGTAGAATATGTGTTATGTAATATTATAGGGTCCAAACAGGCAGGGAATGAAATTTGGAGGTTGAAAGAAAGTGCATATTTGTGCTTTGCATTTTCCCATCAGGTGCTGATCAACTGCAGCTTATTTAGCAAAATGATTTGGCTCCAGATTTAGAGTGAGTAGGAATTCCATGTTGATATCTGACAAGAGCCAGAATAGATTTACTTACATTGGATTTATAAGGTATAGAATGAGTTAAGAATCAATTTGAATTAACTAAGTGGTGTGTAGTAATGTGTTCCATTTACTCGCGTTACTTTTACTTAAGTAACTTTTTTCACAAAATTGTACTTTACTGAGTAGTTTTATTGCAGGATAAATATACTCATACTTGAGTATATTTATGAAGAAAAACATATATTTTTACTCCGTTACATTTGGTCGCACTCTTTGCATTACTTTTTTATTAATTGCGAGACAGGTGGTAAGCTGCAAATGTTAGCTACTTAAGTAGCTGCTGCTGCAAATGCTAACTCAAGTTTTCCTGTTCTGTTGTGAGTAAATTCATGAAGCTAACCTAGCTAACTGTCTTGGGGCCAGGCCAGCGAGAAGGTCCCGGGTTCAAGTCTGACCGGGTCCTTTCTGTGGGAGTTTGCATGTTCTCCCTGTGTCTGTGTGGGTTCCCTCTGGTTTCCTCCCACCTCCAAAGACATGCAGGTCAGGTAGTTTGGAAACTCTAAATTGTCCATGTGTCAGCTGTGTGATAGACTGGTGACCTGTCCAGGTGAACCCCGCCTCTTACCCAATGACATCTGGCATAGGCTCCAGCCCTCTGTGACCCTTAACAGGACAAATGAGTATAGAAAATGGATGGATACTGTATTTAGAGAGGTGTGTCCTGCAAGGTTTTGCATTTATTTATTACTGTCAAACAGCCTCATGTTTCACATATTACAGCTCTGATTGATATGCACGAGAAAGAAATCATCCCCAAATGTTGAAGTAATAATTACCTTTTAAATTTACTACTAGGAATTTCAATAATTCTTTCAAAGATAAGGGTTTGGAATGATCACAGAATCTTCTGTGAAGAATGACTATGTATTTTATAAGTGAGCTCTTCCTCCCTAAAATCCCATTCAGTACGATCAGTCTGACTCAACTGGCGTTTTTCCATTGGTGAAACATTTCAGAATCCTACTGTTTAATTCCTTCAGAGCATAGAATGTATGATGCATCTGTCAAACTACCTGGCAAAATGATCAAAACTTATCAAACGTCACTTTGCTTCTTTCTCTCTTCATCAGAAGAAGTCGACAAATTGGAACCGCAAGCAGGAAGAACTGCACAGATGTGATACGTTTAAAGCAGATATCTTTAGTGTACAGTTTGACACCAAATTTGAATGAAAGAAGTGTGAGACATGCATGAATGTGTCGCCTCAGGAGGTCCTAAGTTCAAATCCCGCTGTGTGGAGTTTCCTTCATGTCAGCATGTTTCCTCTGGGTGCTCCGGTTTCCTCTCATGGCAGACAAAACTTACAAGTTAGGTGAACTGTAACATGTAATGCCTGTATGAATGAGTTTGTCAGTGTGTGTTTGTTCATATGTGTGCACGTTATCCCTGTGATAGTCCAGGGTTTACCCAACCTATTGTCAAGTTTATTTGTATAGGCCATTATCACATCCAGTGTCTCAAAGGGCTTTACAGACCCGCACATTAACAGTTCCCGACCAGCCCAAGTCTCTAAGAAGACGAGGTAAAACTCCCTAAGAACCTTATTGTGTAAGAAAAATAGAAGAAACTCAGGAGAGGCTGCTCAAAGAGAGATTCTCTCTCCTCAAACGACTGGGTGTGCAGTAGGAGCCACAGTGTAGAAACAGGTAAATTACAAAGATCTAAAATAAGAAAACATTACAGAATAATATGAACAGCAAATAATCAACGATCCAGTGTCAGTTTAGTCAGTGCTGCACCATGGGAGGGGAGCCAGCTGACAGCCAGTAGGATGGATTTCTGGTTATAGCCTAGCTTCAGGACACCAGCAGCAGGAGGGTACATATATCCAAAAAAGAGAGAGAAGTGAGTTAGCAAGATGCGAATGGGAAACGGCAATTAGCAAAAATCATGTGAGACTACAAAAAGCCTGACAGGTAAATGGTGAGCTCCTCCACCTGCTACACTCACACTGCTGAGCTAGCACAGACAAATGAGGCAAATCCATGACATTGCCATATTCTCTTAGGGTGCATCTATCTGTTAGGGTCTATTGGACTTTGATTTGGGCCTTGATCAAGGCATATAAACACAGATACATGGGGAATGGGGCATAGTCATTCTTGGCCCCCTTTTTTAGGGGTTTGAAGACATTTTTTGAATATGTGAAGGAGGTATGATTGAGTATGTTTGTTTAAAAAAAAACAAACAAAAACAAAAAAACATGTCAAGTTGCTCAAGAACTGTCTTTTTTGTCCTCTGATACCTCTTAATTGGTCCAAATATCACATGACTTCGCCGGTAGGGGGCCAGCAGGCCAATGATGCCCAAAAAGAGCTTTTGGAAGTAGAAAAGACAAAAGTTCTCCTTGGGGGGCCCCACACAAGGACACCAAAGAGCCTGAATCACCATGTCTGGATCTCTGCAAGACATTTTCTTTGCCCTGAAAGTTTGAATTTCTAGAAAGCATACCGGGACCTTGAGCTTACGCTGAGAGCTTCATTATAGGACTTGATTACAGGGCTGCATTTATGTGCTGGTGTTTTAATGTGAGTAAACCTCCTCTACATTGTGTGGCAAAAGTTCTTTGTAAACCTGTGCAGGTTAATATAATAAAGAATAAAAATCTTAGTACTAACCTATAAGTACTAATAGCAAAAAGAGAAAAGTTGATAGTGAAAACAGTCAGTTCAACACAAAATGGACTGAGGACAACACATTTATATTAGCATCTTGTGCTAATACTAAAACATTGTGTTTAATCTGTCAAACAACAGTTGCAGTTTGCAAGATTGCAAACATCAAGCGCCGCTATGAGGTAAGACATGCTAACATTCATCTGGCTTTTCCTCCCTGTAGCACGATAAGAACACAAACAACATCTTTGTTCTTAAGCCTTTGCAAGACCAAGATTTCATGGCTCGTGTTGCTTTCTTATGTGACATTACAAGTAATAAACAAACTTAAATTGCATTTTCAAGGTGACTAATTAGGGATTTTTTTTTTCCCCCACCATCCCCTGGATCCTCGTTCTGTTGCAAAACTGGCCCATGGCCAAAATTATTTGAGTGTTCCTGCCTTAGAGTCATAAAGATGATGACTCACATCAGGCGACAGCTTGACTCCTTGGGTTGTAATCATTCTCATGGAGAGTATCTATTTCCTGGTAACATACGTGGAAAACGAGAGTGAACAAGGGCAATTGGCCTGACACATTCCTTCCACTTTCCAAAGAGAACAGGTGAATAAGCGCCAAGTAAAAGATTTGGGGGGGTCTGTAGGAGAAATATTGGGGAGATAGAGCAATCCCTTTGGATTATGGCCCAAAGAACCAGTCTGGAATTCAGGATTGTCAGAAGATAGGAATGGGAAGAATGGAGCATCATTTCTGTCAAAAGGGAGAATAAAAAAAAGGGTTAGTTCTACTTCTACTGTTGAATCTCTACGATGGCCTAAGATTTGTAGTGGTGATGTTATACCTCTCCCAGCTGATTGTTCAACAGGATGACCGTCTGATTTCTGGTCTGCTCGAAATCTTTTTTTCAGAGCCTTATAGATTGCATCGAGCATGCGTCCCTTTGCTTCATGTCTGGTGCATTCCTGCACGTTCAGCAGGATTCATTCTGCAGGATTGTGTACGTCGTCACAGGAAGCAGACGTATATAAATCAATACAAACTGCCTCACTATCTCTCTATTCTGAAACATATGTAAAGTTTGATGCAGGGTGAGGAAATACAGAGGTTAAATGTCTTACTATAGCTATATTTAAACACACAGCAGTCAACTTTGTGTTTCTGAGGCATCCAGGCTGCTAAAAGTCCAGTCTGAGCTAAAAAAAAAAAAAAAAANAAAAAAAAAAAAAAAAGAAAAAAAGAGTAGCTTAACTTAAGCCACAACTGATAAGGAGAGGTAAAAATAACACAAAACTCCAGATGGAAGCAGTTATGAGAAGATATGGGTAAGATATTGACAATATATGAACATGAGAAAAGTGTTCCAAATGGATCTTTTTAAGGATAATTAATTAAAAAAATAATAATAGTAAAATAATTAAAGTTTGTGAGTGTGTGTGTAGAAGGAGGGAAAGCAAGCGAAATGTTGGCATCTTTGTCGGAAAAGCACAAAGTGATTTTAACTAAAATTCTAACATGATAGATTGTTATAAAAAAAGATCAGATGTTGAAGCCTTTGTTGTGATTTTTTTTTTTGCTTATTTTTCAAAACCGAAGACGCCAATCTTAATGAAAGAATTCAGATGTGTATGATCAGCTATCAATAGGTGCAATTTAGCCCAGATCCAGAGATTGATTTGGATCTGATGGAATAAAATATATGTGGGTCAGGGGGGGGCCACATATAGCATTGCTGTACATTAACAAATAAGTGTGGAAACACACACCTATCACCAGTGCGTGACAGATGATGCTGATTCAGCAGTATAAAATGGTTTTGATATATTTTCAACAGTTATGGATATAGATCCAGAAAAAGATGACGTCTCACTGTACAATGAATTTGATATGATTTTGAGATTATTACAGTAAAAGTCCTGCTTCTTGCTGGCAGACAAAAAGAAAAATTACAGGACAGTTTGTCTAGTTTGTCAATGTATCTGTAACGATGTCATATCTCTGCATTTCCTCTGCATCGATGACATTTATCTGGCTCTAACTGTGAAACTCCACACAAATGGTTTTAAAAATCCAGAAATGATGACAGGACATTACAGTCACGTTAAATTCAGATTGTATTAACATTAATTTTATGAGGTCTTCCGTGAATTCTCGGGTGAGCTGGTCTGACGGTCGCTCCATATAGGGATCGTCTGAGCCGAACGGGGCAGGAATGTAGGGAGCAGCCTCCCAGGAACGGGAAATATTTGGAGAGGATTTAGCCTTGGAATCTCGAGCTCGCGCAGAGATTCTCTTGTTTATGCCATTAATCTGTTAGTCAGAGCTGAAACGCTGTAACGTGTCATCGAGGCCCAAGAATCTGCATGTTTTCAGGCCAAACTTGTGAGCGCAACAGGTGATTTTGCGGAAATGTCGAGGTCAAAAGTTGACAGCTGCTGCGTGTTGCAACTACTTTCTAGCCTTCTATTACTTTTGCATCCTTTATGCAGAAACCTTGTATTCATGTGGGTTCACACACACACACACACACACACACACACCACACTTATGGCCGCCACATATTTCATCTGACAGCATGCTCGGATTGTCAGAGACAAAATTTGTAACATTCCATCTCCGATGACCTGACAGCCACGCCCACCTAGTGTGTTGATTGGCCAGGTGTGCAGCGGCTTCAGTAGGCCAGGCCTACTTGTTTTTCTTCGAGGTCCAGGTTCAAGTTTCTTTTCAGCTAATACCAGCTAGCCCAGATAGCATGCTAGCTAAACACCTGACAGCGTACAACAGTACATCTATTGCTAGCTAGCTTTAAGTTGGTATACTAGTTTGCTACAGGCATGCTGCTGTCAACACTTTGGTTGGCTAGCTGGCATGCTAACAGGGAGTGCTAGTCCAGATAACATGCTACCTAACCACTTAAAGCATGTATGGCAGTACGCCTGTAGCTAACTAGTATGCTAGTTAGTATTCTTGTAATTGATGGGGGGATGGAGGGTGGAAGAGGATGACTACTTTCCATGAACCCCACCTCTCTCTCCTGGAACTACAGTAAATTCCCAAGTGGAGTCTTGGATTTTTTTTTCATGCAGCTCCATGTTGGACTGATTAAATTAGGTTACTTTGACAAAATAATTTCTGTATGGTGTGTTCAATATGATGGATTGCTTATCAAAAGCATGTTTCAACTCTCTACTCGTTGATTTTTTATAGTGTCCTGGAATGAAGTGAACCCAATAGCAGTCTGGAAGGTAGGAAAAACAATTTTAATATTTAACCTCTCCAGTTGTTTGTTTTGGGAAGTGGTTGGCAGTTATGTAACATGGTTGTATGGGTTGAAACATGCAAAACCACTGGTTAGTCCTTTAACTGATCATCTACTCATTGAGACAATAACAGAATTTGAGGATAAATGACAGCCTGTATTCAAAAAAGCCATTTTTTTAATACCTTGGAAATTATGAAATATCATTTTGACTATGTCGCAGTTCTGAACCCTGCATGCAGCCAAAAATACTTAAAACTGAACTGTATATAAATTATCAAATTTTGATCTGTTGCACGAGTGCCGCATCTGTTTGGCTGGCTTTCCCCTCACAGTAATAAAAAATGTATCAGAGCAAAACAGAATTCCTTTAGAATTCCTTTTAGGTCAAGTGTGAATGACAGATGATTCAAGACATAAACCACATTTCACAGGTTTTATTCATACATTCCTTCAAGTGCTGTCTTTCTGAATGCAAAGTTACACTTTTATACCATTATAAGCAATATATATATATTTTTTTGTACTTGTTTTTTTTTTAAATTTAACACTTTTTAAATACTCTTCTGGACAAAATATTTTAAAACATGTCCAATGGCTCAAAAAAAAAAAAAAAAAAAAAAAGTTAAAATAAATTGGAGAACAGAAAAACACAGGAGCCAAAAGTTTTGCCCACAGGGAGTAAACACAGGGATCTTGTCCCAGGTCAAAGGTCATTTCAGCAGCTCTACTAACTTATACTTCTTTTCAGAGAATAAAAACTCAAATGGCAGGTAATCTGTTGTGTTTCAGTCTTTACAACTGGATAGTTCCTGAGTGCTTTCAGACTTTTAGCTGCTGCCTCCAACACATCAAAAATATAAATATCTCATAAATGCTATAATAACAGCCTGATGTGGACGTTTTATACTGTTAATGGTGCATTAAGGGCATTCTTGAGTCCGTGTGTTTCTACAGCAGGGCTGCACATTAAGGATGTGTCCTGCAGCAGGGAAACCAACTCCACGGGACTGGATGGATTTCTCTTGTTCTGTCCAGACCCTCCGAGTGATTCAGAATCCAAATCCTTATGAAGTACAGCTCTCTTTTTATTGCTGTAACCGCTCAACCTGGAAGCCAGAGACCGCTTGGGCTGAGGCCTCTTCAGCTTCTTCCGCTCGGGGTCGTGGACGACGCTGTGGCGCTGGAGGCTCTGCTTCATAGCAAAGCTCTTCCCACAACCTTGGTGGGTGCAGGTGAAGGGCCTCAGCTCCTCGTGGAAGGAGCTGATGTGGCTCTGCAGGTTGAAGGCTGTGGTAAATGACCTCTTGCAGCCATCCCTGGGACACTTGAGCACCACTCTTATCTGAGAGTGGACGTGCTGATGCTGCTGCAGGAACCAGGAGTCCCTGAACACCTTGAAGCACTGGTCGCACCTCAGCGTGACCCTGTGCTGCTCCTTCCTGTGCCTCAGGTACTCAGTCCAGGTCTTCCCAGCGAAGGCACAGCCCTCCTCCTTGCAGGGGTAACCTCTGTGTATCTTCTCATGCCGCTTTAGTTTGCTGGGGAAGGTGAATCTCATCTGGCAGCCTTCGAAGGTGCACTGATAAGGAGGCAGCTTGGTGTGCTGCTCACACACGTGGGACTTCAGCAGCTTGTTTTTCCTGAACTCCAGGCCGCAGCCCTCATATTTACACACGTATTTCTTCTGCTCCTGCGTATGAATGCGGCTGACGTGCCTGGCTCGGTTTGAATTGGTGGTGAAGGCCTCCGTGCAGCCGTCCACGGTGCACCGGAAAGGCTTCAGGCCGCTGTGAGTGAGCTCGTGCCGGGATAAGTGATAGGGGCTGCTGAAGGACTTACTGCAGCCGTCTAGCTCACACGTGAACGGCTTCACTCCCGTGTGTTTACACAAGTGCGCGTCCAGTTTCCACTGCTTGTTATAAGACGCCGGACAATCCGGAAACGAGCAGATGAAACGTTTGTGGGGCTCGTTTTTTTTAATCTCCATTTCTGCCGCAGTAAGACATAAAAACTAAGACCCGCCGACACACGTTTCCCTCGCCGACACGAGTTCCGCTTCCCATAATCCCCTGCAGCGTGATTGAAAAAAAAAAAAAAAANAAAAAAAAAAAAAAATAAAAAAAACTTTATTGAAAAAGTAAAACAAACAAACAAACAAAAAAAAAATATAATCATGTTGTGTTTATATTTGCATTTGCTGTTTAGATTATTTCTGTAAAATATTAAGTGTATTTATTCTGGTTTGGAAAGATTGTTAAGAAAAAAGAGGAAAATATTTCAGTGACGTCACTTCCGTCATATATCATTACCCATCGGCCCTTTCGCGTTAGTTTGTTGTGTTTGCAACCTCAGAAACATTTGTGAGTATGCATGTAACTTTTTGTTGAACACTAAACATGAGAGTTACTCTTTTCATAACGATTATACAAATGTTTTTTTTTTTTTAACAATAACAGTTGTCATTTAACGCTACATGCTGTTTATATGTACATGCTAACGTCAACTCACCAAACTAGCTAAAGTTAGCCTGAATTTAGCCATGTTGCGTTTCAGCATCTCTGTGCTTAAACCTCGTAATTTCAGTGTTTATGAAGCGAAATTCTTGCACAGGTCTGTTTAGGAAAACTTACAACATACACAACTACACCTCATCATAAATCAGAATTCAGTTATTCAGAACGTTTTTGGTAAACGCTCCGTTATAGCTTATGGTACATGGCACAGTGACTCTGAGCCTCAGGTCTCCTCAGGCTAGGACAAACTGCTCATTTAGGACTGATAAATAATCTACATTTTTACATGCAGACGTTCTATCTTGCCTATTCGTGATTCTCTCCAGTCCCCTTCTGATTCATTACATTTAGGCCAAACATTTAGCCAGGAGACATAAAACACGTTGGTGCGGTATCACGATATCAGCATTTACAAATCTACAGTATTTTCTTTTAAGACTTGTGTCAGCTTTTCCTCAACTTTCTTTCTGTCTGTCATTCTCTCTCGTTTCCCTCTCTCCCTCACTCTCCCCTTCCCTATCTGTTTCTTTCTCATTCCTTATCTATCTCTATGTCAGTGCAGTCGACATTAATGTTAACGTAGCAGGGGAATTATGTTAAAGCAAGAGGTCCGAATATGAATAATGCATAATCTCGCACTTTCTCTTCTCTTTGTCTGGTAAAACAGGTCACGCTACTAGTGAGGGGAAACAGCTGTCAGCATGGTGAGTCATAACCTGCACTGCACGTCCATGTCTGTCACGTGCGTGTGTGTGTTCTGTACCATTAAAGTGAACTATCTTGTTCTTTTAAAGGGTGAAAGGAAGGGAACAAACAAATACTATCCTCCGGATTTTGACCCAGCTAAGGTGAGTACAACCAATACAGACCAGCACAGATCAGCTTTTCTGATCATTTTTTATATGTATGTCATTTAAAACAAACCTGTTTCACCATCATTCTGTCTCCAGCATGGATCACTCAATGGCTACCACAAAACTCACCCTCTACGAGAGAGGGCCAGGAAACTGTCCCAGGGCATCCTCATCATCAGGTATACACACAAACACACACAGTTAATATATTAAAATGGCTTTTTAAAAATTCCCCTTTAAGATATCTGTACCTTTTTTGCAGAAACCTTAAAAGGAATTTTGACGATTAATTTCAAATCTCAAATTCAAGCTTTCTCCACCTTAGTTTCGACATGATAGCGAAATGATAATATTAAAGGATCATACCACCATTTTGCATGTTTGAGCCTGATATATTCAATTTTCATAGATGTAAGTTACTGACAATCATTTCCAAAAGCATAATACTGGAACAGTAAATTAAAAATGTTTTTCCTACCTTCCAGACCGCCATTGGTCGTTTGGTACATTCTGGTACATTATTAAAATCAACTTGTTGATACTTGAAACATGCTTGGGATAGATAGGTAATCCATCATCACCAACAAGACGTGTATTCAGGTTTTTTTAGAAGTTACAATTTTAGCATTTAAGCTCAATAAAAAGCACAGAGTGAATGTATGTCTCCATCTTGTCCCAAAAGAAGACCTACATTTATGGAAAAATTTAAACAACTATGATTTCATAAGTCTGCGTAACTATTAGTAACTATTAGCAGGAGAAACATGGATTTTTAAGGTGGGTCTATCGCTTGAATATTTGATTTTGAAAGATTAAGAGATTTTGCAAAATATCAGGAAAGCTGAAATACAGTTTTATCCTTTGGGAAATGACTGTCAATAAGTTACATGTATGAAAATTGAATATATTAGGCTCAAGCATGCAGAATAGTCCTTTATGAAACATGTACAGTTGATATTAATGGTAGATTTGACATTGTCGTTTGTGACGTATCATAGGGATGAAAAGGATGTTGTAGAGACAAATAAAGGAAATAATAAACATATTAATCTGCATGTCTGCATCAGAATTTTCCTGCCAAATTTCTGTACTCTCGCTAACCGCCTGATTGTGACCGTGAAGGTTCGAGATGCCATACAACATCTGGTGTGACGGCTGCAAGAATCACATCGGCATGGGTGAGCTGGAAAAAACAACACATTTGTTCTTTTTGTGCTTGTTCTGGTTGAGTCCTGGACAGTTTTGTTTGTTTGTGTATTTCTGTGACACATTGGTTGTACTTTCACAGGGGTACGTTACAACGCTGAGAAGAAGAAAGTGGGGAACTACTACACCACGCCGATCTACAGGTAAACACAGCCTATGTTTAGGAAAGAAAACCAGAGCCCTGATTTTTAAAATTAATTAATTATTTTTCTTACACCTGTGTTTAATTTTAGCCAAAGCGCCCAATTGACAAAAGACAAAAGATAAATCCTAATATGCCAAATCAGGCTTTTTTTTTTTTGTTTTTCATCTTCTTTTATATGTATGTTGCTTTGGAAACTCAGCACACACATACACGAGTTATGGAAGAAAAAAAAAAACAACTTACAATTACATTACTCTAGATTTTAGTCACTTTTTTTTTGGACCAGAACACGATTCTTCAAGGTTGCAAGATTACTCATTGATGATGTGTCCATCCAAAACGTAAAATCGGCGTCAGAAATCTGTGGGCTTTTTGCTGAATCGCCTGGTTTAAACAACCTGAAGCTACAACAAGCCTCCAAGTGAGCCATCAAAACTATAAATAGTTGCTTTTTTTCCTTTAATTTCCACCAGGTTCAGGATGAAGTGCCACCTATGCGTCAACTACATTGAGATGCAGACAGACCCGGCGACCTGCGACTACGTGATCGTGAGCGGCGCAAGCAGGAAGGAGGAGCGATGGGACATGGCTGAAAACGAGCAGATCCTCACCACAGGTACCTGCAGATTCACACTTATTACCGACACTGAGTTTGTCGTCTTAAAATGATTTTCTGGATCAATCTGTTGATCTCTCAATGGGTGTAGAAGTCGAGAGGGCTCGGTGTGTAAACTCCAACTTTGATTAATGAATCAAATGGAGGCTTTGAAAAGGTGGTAACGTATCGACCTCAGCTAACACGTCCTCTGATGTACCTGTGGAAGGTTAGCATGTTAGCATGTTGTGTATGTGCTCGACATACTAACCTTCAGCCATCTGGCAGTTTGTCTTTTTCAGATAATTTTAAGCGACGTGCAGCAACAGCAAATGTTTTCCAGATGTTGTCCTGCAGTTAAAGGACCATACCACCCATTTTGCATGTTTGAGCCTAATATATTCAATTTTCATGTACATGCAACGTTACTGACAATCATTTCCCAAAGCATACTACTGGGGTGAATTAAAAATGTTTTTCCTACCTTCCAGACCACCATTGGTTTCAGTTCATTCTGATACGCTATTAAAATCAACTTGTTGATACTTGAAACGTTCTTGGGATAGGTAATCCATCATCACCAACAAGACGCGTATTTCAAAGATTTGTAATTTTAGCGTTTAAGTACAATAAAAAGCGCAGAGTGAATGTATGCCTCCACCAAGGAATATAGTCCCAAAAGAAGACCTGCGTTTTTGGAAAAATTTAAATGACCATCTTCACAGCTTCATAAGGCTGCGTAACTATTAGCAGGAGAAACATGGATTTTTAAGGTGGGTGTATCGCTTGAATATTTGATTTTGAAAGTTTAAGAAATTTTGCAAAATATCAGGAAAACTGAAATACGGTTTTATCCTTTGGGAAATGATTGTCAGTAACATAACATGTATGAAAATTGAATATATTAGGCTCAAACATGCAAAATTGAAGGAATGGTCCTTTAAATGCATTGCAGTTTTCTGCTTTCTGCTGTTGTAGTTTTCTTGTCATATGGCCCAAATGACAACTTTGAGTAGGAAAGTATCCCAATTACATCTTTGTTTCCCGTGTTTTTAGTATTCCTGGCACGGTAAAAGTCTTTCCTGCTTTTAAAAATCCCCCCCCNCCCCCCCCCCCCCCAACGTTTCTGACCAATGAACAGAGTGAGTGTTCTCACATGACTTTTGCTGGTATCGTTTGGTTCGCTCGCATTGAAACCAAACCAAATCAAGTGGGAAATGTAACAATTTGGTCTCTAATTCAGACCCGAGCAATCTGTTGCAGCAGAATCAAAGATGTGCAGGCTGTTATTTGATAGGTCATCGCAACTCCGACAACTCCAACCACAGAGCTGAATGTAATAGAAAACAGGACAGAAGTTATCATCTTTACCTAAAAAAATCACAACAGTTGCTGTTTTCCTCTTTTTTTGTGACAATTTGAGACTAATAACAAGCAGAAAGGGAGTGTGTAGCTTCAAGCGCACAGGCCACTCTACAACTGTAAGGATCCTCCATGTCCTTATGCTGAGGAGTTTCTTTCTCGTATTCGCTGCCTGTTCCTGACCCCGCTCCCGTCTGTCTGGACAGAGCACACGGAGAAGGAGAAGCTGGAGACAGACGCCATGTTCAAGCTGGACCACAGCGGAAAAGACAAGCAGAAGCTGGCGAAGGCTCTGCCCTCACTATCCGAGATCCAGGACCACCAGGCCGGATGGAAGGACGATTTCCAGCTCAACAGCGCCCTCCGCAGGAAGTTCAGGGTAGGATTCTGATCTCTTTTTATTTTTGTTTTGTCGGTAACTCCAGCATATAATTTGATTTTAGATGATATTTGTTGTCAGGTTCAAAGTTATTCATCCACAAAATGGAATTTACCATATATGCTCAAGTATAAGCTGATCTCGTATCAGGGGTCATCAGGGGTCGTATAAGCCGACCCCTGATGTTGTTCCATCAATTTATTTGTTTCGCAAATTACCTGTTTTTTTGGGAATTTTCATAGTATTCCTCTTCTTCTTCTTCTTCTTTTCCTTTCGGCTTTCCCTTCAGGGGTCACCACAGCGAATCATCTGCCTCCATCTAACCCTATCCTCTGCCTCCTCTTCTCTCACACCAACTATTCAATTCACACCATTCACACCAATTTTCATAGTATTCCTCTGATTTTCTGAAAACAATCCACGTACCGATAAACATGATATTTATTTTAGCAGCTGATTACTGTAACTGACCAATCACAGCAGAGCTTACTGGCCGCTACAAAATGTGCTGATAAGATGTTTAGTCAGGAAATATCTCATTCTAAGGTGTGATTTAAACTATTTTCCATGGGTAGTGGTAATGGTAGTATTTCCACCTCTGGAAATTTCCTTCTCTGGGATCAAATTTGAATTTCTCGTGTATAAGCCGACCCCCGATTTGCTTTGTGAAATTTGATAATAAAAACTCGGCTTATACTCGAGTATATATGGTACATTTCTCGTGTTCCCCTCATTTTTTGGAAAAAAGCTCACATAGTAAATAATTCGACTAAGACCAATAATTCACATAAAAAAACCCCCGAAAAACAATAATTCGCATTAAAAACCGGCAGTGAACAAGATAAAAAGTCCTATGCTAAACTGGAACTGTAATAAAATAAATTTACAATAAAAAAATGGAGTAGGATAAGTTTTAAATGTCAGTTTTTGTCAGTTTTAAGTGTCACATTGTTGATATTTTTGACAATAGCTGTGATTGTTTTAGTTTGTGTACGTGTGTTTTTTATTTGTTTGTTACTTTTGATTGACTTGTTTTATGATTTTTATGAATTGTTCTCAGGACTCTCCTACGAGAGAGATGTCAATGAGATTTTCTGATTAAATAAAGTTTTCTGATGATACAGCCATTAGCCTTCAGTTAGCAAAATAGTTAGTAAAATATGTTAAATTCACATGTTAGACGTTCTCAAATCACCATTTGGTATTCTACTACAGAAATGATATACCGCGTGTGACCTGACTGTGTGTCTCTAATAAGTAGTTAGCATTTAAACATGATGAATTAGGGATGAGATGAGCTAAAAGAGTTTATCTAATTTCTGCAGAAAATGGGACTGCAAAATGAATTAAAAATCAGTTGTTTCAGCCATAATATAAATTTGTGATGTTATTAATGTTGGCTATATATTTAAATCAATTTAATGCCACCATGGTGCATAAAGTAGTGTTTCCCATACATAGGCTCTACTTGGGCGGCCTGTCCAGGTAGATGAAGGCCTGCCCAGGTAGATAGCAAGATAAAATCCAAACCACAGGACAGAAGGTAGACCCAGCCTTAAAATATAGATGCTGTAGACCAGCATCTATCTCCTTCCTTGTGAGCATACCTTAAATGCTCAAATATTGGTGGATCCTTTTTTATTTTTTTTTTTAGCTCAACTGCAGAGAGAGAAGAACCAGGTTTTTTTTTTTTTAATTCCAGCCGGGTCATTATTACACGGCGTGCCTGTCCACTGCCACAAGTATATTTTCAACCTGTGGGAAACACCGTAAAATATTTATTTCTATCAAAACACACGAAAATTTCAGGGTGATTCCAAACTTTTAAACACTTGTTCACGTAAATACACAAACCTCATCTTCCATTTTAACATTACATAAGTAGATAATAACAACTTGAAACGGCTGAGTAACCTGTTATTTTTATCTCAAACGCCATAAACCACACAGAAATGTGTGGTTTTTCCTCAGTTGTGTGAGAGGAAGGTGTTTTTGTTGTTTTTTTTCCCCTGCTAAACTGCTTTTCCTGGCAGTGCAGTCAGAGAAGAAAGTGCTGGCTGAACAGGAAGAGAAGGACAACGCCGTGAGGACGAGGACCAACCTGTCCATCCCGCTGCTGCCGGAGAAGGACGAGGACAAGAAACTGGCAGCACTGCTCACCTACCAGGCACCTGACTGTAAGCAGTATACACACACACACACGCACACACACACGCACACACTGATAAACAGACATGCCATTCTGCTGACTGACTGGCTGTGGAAATGATTCAAAGGAAAGATTTCAAAATGATAATGATTTCAGAATCAATAAAAGAATCTTAAAATTTATTCTCTGGGCATCAGGTAACGAGTGCAAAGATATGAAGATTGGAGTAACATGATCTCTGTCTGGACTTTGTAAGCACACGCGCTGCTGCTTTCTGCACGAGTTGCAAACGACCAATTGCTTTTTTAGATGAGCCAGACAAAAGAGCATTACAATAATCTAGTCTGCTGGAAATAAAAGCATGGATTCATTTTTCTGTATTGGCGAGAGAGAGAAATGGTCTTGCCCTAATAATATTTCTCAAATATTAAAAGTAAACTTTAGTCACATTTCTAATGTGATTCTCAGTTTTAGTCTGAATTAATTTAACACCAAGGTTTCTGACATGTTCTTTAGTATTAAGTGAAAAATGTTTCAGGTAATCAGACAGTTTTTCTCTTTCTTCATTTTCTCCCACTAATAGCACCTCAGTTTTATCTTCGTTCAACTGCAAAAAATTATTAGTCATCCATATGTTGATATCATGAATGCATTTGACCAAATTACTAATTGGATTAAAATTGTCTGCTGAGACAGCAATATACAGCTGGGTATCATCTGCATAGCTATGGAAATTGATGTTGTGTTTTCTGATGACATTTCCAATTGGTAACATATATAAATTAAGTTATATAATGATAATGTTTTCAACGTTAAGCTTCTTTCCTATTATAATTGTATCAATAAAATAACATTTCAATCCTTGTTTATCATCAGGACTTCCTTTTTTTATCCCCCTCTTTCCCCCCTCTCAGCTTACGACGACAAGCAACACAGCAAGCGGAAGGAGATCTCCTCCNCCCCCTCTTTCCCCCCTCTCAGCTTACGACGACAAGCAACACAGCAAGCGGAAGGAGATCTCCTCCCGCTCATGGTTCACCTCCACTCCAGCACCAGCAGGGGGCGCTGCAGGCAGCCTGCTCCAGAAGCTCGGGCTGCAGGGGAAAGAGGCAGCCGTGGCCAAAGCCCTGGGCTCCTCCCACTGCCCCCTGATCCGCAGACGCACAGAGGGGTCGGGGGTCAAAGCCGAACCCTGCGCAACCGTCACAGGCAGGAAATCAGATTCTGAATTCAGCAGGCAGGAGGGGACGGGGTCAGAGGTCAAGCAGAGACAGGAAGAGCCACATACGGTCACTGGACCAGANGAGGGGACGGGGTCAGAGGTCAAGCAGAGACAGGAAGAGCCACATACGGTCACTGGACCAGACGTAGCAGAAATAAATGGCCACGAGTCCAGGAAGTCATGCGTTGAAACCGCGGCAGAGGCGGAAACGGGGCCGAGGAGAGCAGAGGAGTGTGGGAAGGAGGACAGAAGGTTTGGAGGCGTTGTGACTCTCGTAGCAGACTACAGCGATTCAGACTCCGAGCCCGGACCCTGAAGATACTCCAGAGATACTCCTTATTCAGACTTTCATCTCAGCAGTTTGAACGCAGTGGAACTTTTAAGATTAAAGGACAACACCAACGATTTTGCACATCTGAGCCCAATATTTACAACTCGCACACACCGTTCATGTCCATGCGTTTTTCTGTTTTCCTTTTTTTTTTATGGGCGCAGTTACGTGACTTGATAACAGAACTGTTGGGAGTTTTATGTCCTTCAATAAAACCTTTAGCTTTCCAACAAAGTCTAAGAAACCTGAACGTCATTCAGTCAAGAACCAGCAAACCTTTCCTGATTGTGTTGGATCCCTCGATGATTTGATTTGCTCTATGTAATTAGGCATTAGGCCCTTCCCCCCAGCATAAAATATCTACAATAAAGCCTTAAAAGATGTCTGCATAACCCTTAAATCTGTGAATTTCACAATATAAATGTTAAAAACAAAAGTTTAATCTGCATCGGTGTCAAAATCCACCTGATAAGCGATCATAAGAGTAACCGTTTTGTGGGAAAACAGCCAAACAAATTTGTAAAACTTCTCTTTCTCATAATTTTGTTGAAAATCCATGTAATTTCCAGGAAGAGCATTAAAATGACTTAGTTGTTACTGACAAAATCTTTTATAAGATTTTATTTCCCAACAAATAATCAAACAAGGACAAAAAGAACAAAAAACAAAAATGACCTCAGTGGCGGAGCCTCAACCTGCTGTCCTTTCTGTGTTTGTTCATTGCTGCTGATCAGGAACAACAGCCCCCGCCTCCTCCCACCCACTCCACAGAGTTTAAAGGTGGGGGAGTTCTGATATAGTTGTGAACTGTCCCTCTTGTGGTCAAATCCACTGAGACGTCCACTCAGTCAACATGATGCGGTTACAGCACTTTGTGTTTCTGATCCTTTTCTGTTATTCCAGTGGACAAATTCCCAGCATGAACTTCAGAAGGTACAAAAACTGCTTCACGTCTCCACCCTCCACATTTCCATGTTTAACATGTTTGTTTACCATGTTTAAAATGTTTACCACGTTAACATGTTATTAATGAAGCCACGTGTTTACAGAGAACCTGAGCTATTTCGGCCCTTCGATACAAGGTATGTTTGTTTATAGAAAAGAAATATCTTTACATTGTATATTATATTACATTACATTGCATTATATGATTTGTCTAAAGGAAGATTTGACTTTCAGGCAGATATGGATCTCCCTTCAATGTTGCAATTTCTGGCATTTATCGATATTTTGATACGTTTCTCCAAAATTAAGATGCAGATTAAGGAAAAAAAATTGGTAATTTGTATCCTGTGATGGAATATCAACAGATGCAGTTTAGTCTAAGTACACATCTAGTGGATGAACATTATTTTACATTATAAATATTATATTTTAGATTATATTCTCTGATGGGGGGGGGTCGACACAGTTATGGCACCCTGCACATTAACAAGTCAAGAAACATGCAACGACCAGCATCATTTTGTAGCTAAGATGATACTGATTTGGCAGAATAAATGGTTTTGACAGAAAGTACAGTTATAATATAGTTCTGGATATAAATCCAGAGGAAAACGATGCCTGATTTTCCACTGTATAGTAACTTTACGCAATAATTCTTTTTTTCATAACAGATGCCAAAGTCATAACAATAAAAAATCTGGATTTATATTGGGGAAAAAAAAAAGAAATCTGAAGACTGTTGAGCCTAATAATAATAATAATAATTTACACTTTGCCAACTATTTTAAAGGACCATACTAGTGATTTTGCAAGTTTAAGCCCAATCAATACTACGCAGAGCCGCGTTATGTTTGTGACAACCGTTTTCCAACGCATTGATCACACTAGCAGAGCAGCAAACACGAGTGAACCGTTTTTAGTTTTCTTGTGATTTTGCAAAATCCCCTAATATTTCAAAAATGAAATATTCGGGAGACACACACTCTTAAAAGTCAGTGTTTTGCCTGCTAACATGCATGTCCAAATGCATAAGGGACAGCCATTTTTAATTTAATTTAACATGCAAAATGTCTGATATTGTACTTTAAAAAAAAAGCTGTTTTATGTCTCTGTTTAATGTTTGGTTACTAATGAAACAGTGTCTTTTTATAGAGAACGTGACTGGAGATCAAGGTATGTTTGTGTGTGTGTGCGTGTGTGTGTGTGTGTACACACACACACAAAGGCCGTGGAAGCCATTCACAGTGTCAGAGCTTACAGAGTTCTTCACAGAGAACCTGGTGTCTACACACATCAGTCAGATATGAAAGTGATGAGACTGTTAAGTACAACTTAAAATACTTTGTGTGTGTGTGTGTGTGTATATATATACGTATGTGTGTATATATGCACGTATACACACACAAAGTATTTTAAGTCGTGTGTATACATATATATATGTATATATATATATATATATATATACATACACATACAAGTATTTTAAGTATGGTATAAGTATATATGTATAGTATACAGCATATTTATGTGTGTGTGTATATATATATATATATATGTAAAAGTACATATGCATATACTGTATAACAAAATATTTTCACTGTACATACACAGTCATAATTAACAGTCTCACCACTTTCATATCCATCTGATTCTGCAGGTTTACATCAATTGACAGCTACTGGGATCTCCACGGGTAAGTCAGGAAAACGTCTTCATAAATATAAAGGTGGTGTAAATTTAAAATTGTGTTTGACATTTTGTTAATCTTCAAGACACTAAAGTTGTTTATTACAGTTTTACTTTTTGTTGAATTTGGCTTGAAAAACTGCACTGTAAACAGTATTTGGCGATTTGAATGATCTTTTAAACGATTTCACAACGTTGCGAGATTTGTTTTGCATATTTCCTCATAAACGACTGAATTTACCTGGATGGGAAACCTGCCTCTCATTGTGTTCATTTCCATGTAGATTAAATACGTCTAAATCAGAAGCGATTCTCAGGAATTGTGCTGTATTTGCTTTCTTGGCGAATGATCCAACTTTTTTTCTGTTTATCTGCAGACAAACAAACTCAAAGGACGCCATCGATTCTTCACCAAAGTAAGATCTCCAATGAAGGAGTTTCACTAGAAAAAAAAAAAAAACTAGCTCACAAATAAGAAAATAAAAATAAATATTCAAAAATAAAATATACATGGCCTAACGATATAAACAAGATTTTCATAAAAATTTAAAAATCTATATGCATTGGCACAAATATGCATTGGCACATAAACACACATTATTTTTAGACAGAACTTCTAAAATTTGATTTGATCAAAGAGGAACAGATATCGCTTCATAAACTCAAGATTACAGCAGCGAAAATGGAGGAAAAAGCTTTTTGAAAAGGTGACTTCACTGAAAATTAAACTGATACTAAAACCACAAATACAACCAACACATCCTTTATTCCAGTACAAAATAATGGTTACACACACTACTGTTCAAAAGTGTGGAATCTCTGGTGATTTTCACAAAGAATCAATGTTTCCAGTAATGTGAAACTAATTTTGTTTCACATGCATGCATAAAATGATTCTACTATTCTGTTAGTATTATGCACCAGAAATCACTAAAATAGTGTTATTTATCATTTAAGATCTTTTTTTGTTACCCCAAATATTTGAAATACAGTACTAAATAAAACATCTTAAAGGACTATACCATCCATTTTGTATGTTTGAGCCTAATATATTCAATTTACACGTTACGTTACTGACAATCATTTTCCAAAGGATAAAACTGTATTTCTTGATATTTTGCAAAATCTCTTAACTTTTCAAAATCAAATATTCAAGTGATACACCCACCTTAAAACTCCATGTTTCTCTTGCTAATAGTTACACAGCCTTATGAAGTCACGATCCTTTAAATTTTTCATAAATGCAGGTCTTCTTTTGGGACTATGTTCCCTAGTGGAGACATACATTCACTCAGCGCTTTTTATTGCACTTAAATGCTAAAATTACATAACTTCTAAAAAAAAAACCTGAATACACGTTTTGTTGGTGATGATGGATTACCTATCCCAAGAACGTTTCAAAGAGAATGAACTGAAACCAATGGAGGTCTGGAAGGTAGGAAAAACATTTTTAATTCATCGTTCCAGTAGTATGCTTTGGGAAATGATTGTCAGTAACGTTACATGTATGAAAATTGAATATATTAGACTCAAACATGCAAAATAGCCAGTATGTTCCTTTAAAATACATTTTGGTGTGTTTCATATAATTAAAAAAAACACTATTATTGTATAAAACATCAAGAAGTACTTAAATGACGGATGAGTCTAAACTTTTGAATGGAAGTGTACATATACAAAAATTTAGCTTTAAAGCATTTAAGTATTTTATTTTTTTTTTAATATCTAACAATATAAACCGCACGACATCAGCCAAAAAAAACCCCAAATATTGGTACGTGTATCTGCCGGCTCTACACTCTCACTTTGTCTAATTGAACTCCTGATGTGTTATTGAGCCCTTTGATAGATGTGTTAACGGTAATATTAGTAAGTCCTGAAAAAAATGGCTGTTCCTGCAGGTTTTACCTGTTGGCTCCAGGCTTGTTGAGAGCAGACAGCCAGGAGAACATCTACCTGCAGGCCAGCGGTGCTCCCGGCCCCGTCACCGTCACCATCACCATCCATGACTTCAGCCACAGCTCCATCCTCCTCCAGGACTCCGTCACGCTCAGCCTGGAAAATGGCTTCCACGCCCTCAAGGCCATAACGGTGAATAACAAGAGCATGATGAAGGCTGAGGACGGTGGAGAGAAATGTTAATTATCTAGCATTTCTCATTTCTCATTCATTATTTGTTCTCATGTTTTTATGCAGATTTATGCTCTCTCTCTCTCTCTCTCGCTCTCTCTCTCTCTCTGTCTTTTTCTATGAGCTGTTTTATTCTGTTTCTTATATTTGCATTGTTTTATTTTGGTATGGTTTTCTTATTGTTTGTTGTTTTTATTCTAATACTAATTTTTATTTTAATTCTTTTTTTTTTTTTTCCACTGAGAAATTTTGGCGCTTAATTAGCAGCTTATCGACATTTTCTCTTCCACTTCCTGTCGGTGGAAAGTGCTTACAAACTGTCCTGACTGCTAAAGGACTTTGTTTACCAAAAAGTATAGCTCAAACACTTTGGGGTGTGTTGGAGGAAATAAAATCCGGGTAGAAATCAGTAACTGAATGGTTCTTTGAAAATGGGTGAAAACTGAAAAACAAAAACTCTTATGTAAGAGAGTCCATAGCAGTTATAAAAACTATAAGAAAAGATGCAACTTTTTACTTTTTTTTTTTTTTTNTTTTTTTTTTTTTTGAAGTCTCTTACTTAATCTAAAAGGAGTTACACTCCGCCCAATTTAGGCATTTCATCATCTCATCTTTCCAAAATGATGACTGTTGACAGATTTACTTACTGATCAATGCCGACAAATTACGATTTTGTAATTTAACCCCAAATCTTAGCGCTGTTTTACGTTTTATGCTTAAAATCCTATTTGGTACCACAAATCCCCAGAGTCCAGATCTGAACTGAAAATGCAAATTTTGCTTGTTATTCACGCTGATTAGAAATCATCAGATACGCGTATGACACAAGAGGAAACTTATTTACTTTTACACTTTTGCACCTCAATACCTGAGCAAAACGGATTAGGAGCAGATTCGAGCCCCTCCCTCCCCAGTTTACCTGAAATGATTCTAATTCTGAAACTATTCAGAACTCTAAATTTTATCATGATTCTCATTCTCATCCCAGCTTCCTTCAGAGCATTTGAACCGTGAAGAGAACAAGAACAAGTTTGTGTACCTGAAGGCAGCATTTGGGGGCTTCCTGTCTTTGGAGAAAGTGCTGATGGTGTCCTTTCACAGCGGATACATCTTCATTCAGACGGACAAACCTGTGTACAACCCCGGAGACACTGGTGAGGACTAAAATACTAGTGAGGGAGTAAATATACTAATGAGGGATTAAAGATACAAGTGAGGGATATATATGTGTACATATATATGTAAAACTTAAATAACAATTACAATTCAGGATTGCTCTCTCTCTCTCTCTCTCTCTCTAGTGAAGTGGAGAGCCTTCGTCTCCGCTCCGTCCTTTAAATCCTTTGACAGCTCCATCACAGTAGATTTCCAGGTAACCAAATAATACCTTATTCATTTTAAATACAACGTTTTAAGTATCAAAATGTAAAATATTCTGATAAATATTGCAGTAAATATTGATATTTTGTGGAGGCGTGCCATTCCTGAATCCTGATTCTTCATCATTCCGGGTTGTGATAGTAATTATGTAATTTATTTAGCTATTTACTGTTTATTTTCACTCTAGATTTTATTCCCAGACAAAGCTGACGTCTGTGTTTTTCAGAATCCGGAGGGTGTGGTGGTTAAACAGATCGCCAGGTCCAGAACCATCAACGGCGTCTTAGCTGACGCTTTCCCTCTCTCTGAGCTTGTCAGGTAAGACATTCCTTTCATCTGTCTGGGAGATTTTGGAGTGGAGATGGGAGAATTTGGGGTGTCAGGACAATTTATCCAGGGATGACGCTTCTTTTCTGAATGAAGAGTGTCATTCAGATCCTTTCCTCATCGGGAAATTATCTGATAATTCAGAAGTTTGGAATCAGCAACCTGGTGAAAAAAGTGATTTCTCTCCGCCTCAATGTGGCACAAGTCAATTAAAATTAAAGTTTTATTGTCATACACACAAAGAAACAAATTTACAACAGAAGTATTCGTTTTCTGTGCTGTAATTAACATCCATAAAATAAAAAAAAGTCCTAAATCGACACAGAAGTAGCTGTGACATTGCACAGAATTCTTTTTTTTTTCATGTCTAATTATGCCAGAGATCCAGCAGAGCATCGAGACACTAATGAAAACTGACAACCTAATGCTTCTGTGCTGGATTTTACATTATGCACTGCTAGGCTGGATTTGGCCAGAAATCTGTAGTATACCTTGAAAATCAAATGATAAAAAATCCCTCCTATCTATATGTCACTATTTACTCTGACCGCCGTGTTAAATCTGCTGCCGTGTTTGATGAATTACTCCCATCTTGCTTCATGCAAGATGGGAGTAATGGTAGTAAGTGTTGTTTATTAACACGTCTATTAAACGTCACTGGCAGTGAAGGGACGTGGACGGTGATCGCAAAGTTCGACCACTGGCAGCAGAACACATACAGCACACGCTTTGAGGTGAAGAAATACGGTAAGTTGAGGTCAAAGAGCACCACGTGTCCCAATACAAGCTGATGTACTTTATATCAGATATACTGATTGTCAGGATCAGCATTGATATCAAACTGGTGCCTTATTTCCTGTGTGTTTCATTTGTAATTCACAGAATAATTCACAGTAATGCCTTGTGTACATGATGCGTTTCAGTGCTCCCCGCCTTCAATGTTACCTTGACACCCAGGAAGTCCTTCCTCAGCGTGGATGATCGAGAATTGGAGGTAGAGATTTCAGCAAGGTCAGTCTCACACACACATGCACACACATGCACAGACAAACAAGCAGCCATATTTGTTTTATTCCACTTGTAAGGACTTTCATCTCTACGTTCTTTCACTAAATCACAACTTGAACCTGAACTAACACTGCTACATGTTAAACCTGAGTCCTGTCCAACCTTCTGAGGACATTTGATCCACAAACTGAAGTCACTGCAATATAAACACATGAGGACAATTAGATTTCATTAGGTTAAAGGACCATACCACCCATTTTGCATGTTTGAGCCTAATATAATCAATTTTCATACACATAACGTTATTGACAATCATTTCCCAAATACTGGAACGGTGAATTAAAAATGTTTTACCATCATTGGTTTCAGTTCATTCTGGTATGCTATTAAAATCAGCTTGTTGATATTTAAGCGCAATAAAAAGTGTGGAGTGAATGCATGTCTCCACCAGGGAATATAGTCCCAAAAGAAGACCTGCATTTATTGGAAAATTTAAACAACTATGACTTCATAAGGCTGCGCAACTATTAGCAGGAGAAACATTGATTTTTAAGGTGGATGTATCGCTTGAATATTTGATTTTGAAAGATTAAGAGATTTTACAAAATATCAGGAAAGCTGAAATACAGTTTTATTCTTTGAGAAATGATTGTCAGTAACGTAACGTATGAAAATGTAATATATTAGACTCAAACATACAAAATGGTGGTATGGTCCTTTAAACCAGTCATTGTCAAACTATGTGGTGCACCCCCCCCCCCCCCNCCCCCCCCGCCTCAGAGGGGTGTGGAGGTATTACGTATTACAAGTGGAGTGTGCTTGCCAGGGGATACCTGAACCAAAATGACCAAAAAGAAATTTTGAGAATCAGTGTGTTAAAGATAAATCATTTCACCTGTGTTTCAGGTACCTGTATGGTGAGCCTGTTCAGGGGAAGGCATACGTGGTGTTTGGAGTGAAGACGAACAACGAGATGAAGAGGTTGCCGTCCGTGAAGCAGGTGTCAGACGTAAGTCTCTGCTTCATCCCAAAACTCACCAGATATCCACTCCGGTCTCCAAGCAAGCTCCACGTTTAAGACTTGAGGCCATTACCCACCAGAGACGAATAATTTGTGCTAGTATTTTGCACGTTAATAATATTTTTCGTTGAATGGAGCCTTTCACATCAACGGCGGAGTTTTGCTTGATGAAATTGTGGTGTTTATTTTTTTGGAACAAGCTTGATTTTTTCAACTTTTCACATATAAATACAAACGTGGACCTATCAAAGTGTCGTTTGCTGGTGACATCACACTCAAAACATTCAACATGGCGGATCGTTTTTATGTATCACAGAATGCCGTCCTGTGTAATAAAACGGACAAAAACGATAAAGACGAGTATAAAGACAACGCAGCTTCATTATGACAATGTTCTTAGTGAATGTTTACCTACGGTCACCCTGAAGTGATAAAGCTTTAATTCCTGAGACAAACAGGATCCTGATGAATGCAGGATCTCTGGTTTTTTCCTCCTTTTGTTGCTAAATCAGGACCATTTGTTTATTTATTTATTGTTTATTTAACAGAAACAACACATACAATGTTGCCACAGACAAATGTGGAAAATGCAATGTATTATAAGACGTCTAGCTTAAGCTAATTTGCAGTTCTTTTCCCTGGTCAGGCTTTTAAAGACAATAAAACAATAATAAAAAAACAAAAAAAACAATTTATACAATACATACAAAATACAGATTAAAACAGAGAATCAAATTGACATAAAAAGTGTGTTTGTGTGAACATGTGACCTCATTAATGCTCATGTCTCTGTCGCTGCTTTAGCCAGAGTTTGACTTTTGAATTAAACACCTTTAGGTCTGTCTGAGACATGATATCTGCTGGTAAAGAGTTCATACGTGTGTGTGTGTGTGTGTGTGTGTGTGTTCCTCTTACTGAAAAGGATGATTCGCCTAAACTTGTTGTGCACATTGTGACTCTACAGTTCTGCTCGTTACTCCTCTTGTCATATTCCTGCTATAATCTCTCTGTTTACTGAGCTGAGATGCCATTTCTGCAGCCAGCCCATTTAAACACTTAAAAACGAGTTTTAAAAATGAAAAATTTATAAAATTGTCAAAATGCAGTAAATTATATTTCTGTAGTTTTTTGCAGTGGTGCCATTTTAGTGGTTTCTGATCTAGAATGATCAAAGCTTGTTTGTAAAGTGATGATGCAGGTCTGAGTATCGATTCAGAGGCCAGGTAGGTACAATCAGACAAATGTGCAAAAAAAAAAATCATGGCATGCAGGTATAAATGAGCTGCCTTAAAGGATAAACGTGACCTCATGAATCTGAAACAGTTCAAACTGGTTCTAACAGTTTTGGATAATTAATTTATATGTATATCAGACTTTATCATCACTAACATCATCACTTGTTGCTGACTCAGGTTTTTCATTGTGCATTTTTTGGCGTGAACCTGTACAAATATTTGCAAAAATTGCATCACGTTTGGTGTGAATGTATTTACTGCGACAAATTCACACTTTTGTGTCAGTTATTCATCATCGCTGTTGGTGCGTAACGACTTTTAGACCTGTTCTTGTTCTCCTGTAGCTGAACAACGGAGTCGTCACGCTGAGTATGGAGGAGCTGAGGAGAACGTACCCAAACATCGACTCTTTGGTGGGAAGCTTCATTTATGTCAAGGCCTCAGTCCTCACAAGTACAGGTAAGCACCGAGTGTGAGACCAGTAGATCGCAATAAACACCGCTCGATCTCTGAGTGCTTGCACGTTGAAAACAAGATGATTAACGAGGAAAATGAAGTATCCAACTGTCCATTTGTAAATCCATGTCCATGACTGGTGACGGTAGCTGTAGCGTTCCCACCGAATGAAAAAGCCATGACTGATGGTTTATTGTACCTTTCTGTATATTTAGAAGTACTAATAGTATAATAGTATTTAGTGTATTTAGTTAAACCAACATAAGAGCTGAATGAAACAAAAATAAAACCAACCAGGAAATACTTTTCCAAATCTTGCTCCATTCAATATTACATAGCATCATAAATATCAATGGCTCAGTATTAACATCCACTAGAACCTACATTAGTCTCATTAACGTGTGTAATATAAACTACAAATAGCCACGTCGATTGAATTCATTATTTCAAAGTAATTTGACAAATTTAACCCACCTTGTAATCCCTTCAGCAGGAGCTAATTAAACTTTGTAGTAACCTTTAACCGTTTATACTTCTTCTCATAGCAACTGTGACTTTCAAAATAAACTTCCATTTAACAGGAAATAGCTAATAACTATTTAAAGATGCAATAAATTACAAAATAATATTTCAGAAATGTACAGTGAATAAAATTATATCAAAATATCAATCAAGTAATAATACATTTTTGGGTCAGTAGCTCCTCCACCAAATCTAAAGCAGCCTCTGGTTTAGGTCTGAACTGATTCACGTTCCACATCCAGAATTCATGGATTTTATTAGCCTGTTAGAAGAGAAGAGCTTTTAAAAACTTTCTTGAGACTTATTTTTAAACATAAGGCCTTACTGTCCCTTAATTGTGGTCTCTGTTCTCATTTAAGCTTTAATTTGACTTTTTAGCATTTGTGGATTATATAGTGATATTGTACATTCTGGGAGCTGAGGCCTTGTTTCAGTCTGTCGTTTGCTGTTCCTGGACCATCAGAGAATTCCTATGCTCAATTAGGATCTAAAAATGGCTCAGGAGCTACAGTTTGAGAACCAAAATGGGTCCTGATTCCTTGATGTGAAATGAACGGAAGTTCTTGAACTAAAAGAACAGAAGTTCTTGAAGTTCTTGCACCACAAGAACTAAAAAAGTTCTTGCAGTGCAAAAGCCTCTCTCTCTCTCTCTCTCTCTCTCTCTCTTCTATCTATCTATATATCTANAGTGCAAAAGCCTCTCTCTCTCTCTCTCTCTCTCTCTCTCTTCTATCTATCTATATATCTATCTATATATGTATTTCCAAAATCAGAGCTACATAAATTACTTTCAAGATTCATATCAGTTAATAGAGAAGTTATTGAGTTTATGTCTGTGTTCTTTACACGACAGTGTCGCATCACCAGAAACAAACTTTAAAAATGTCCTAATCACACCAGTTTGTTTTTATTTTGCCCACGACAGATGAGTTGTGTCATCTGTACACTTCTAGTTTCGAAGTGTAATTTGCGAGCAGACGTGCATCAACGTGCCCTTTGACCCTGTGGACAAACACAAATAGGGAAAAAAAAAAATCCCCAGTGTCACAACTCAGCATGCAGTAAAACCCTTTAAAGTGTTTGTATAGATTAGTATGTTGTTGTCAGAGATTGTAATTATTTTCACCTTCTAAAACTATTAGTCATCCATAGAATTACAGTATATGGTTCCAAAGCATCAAGTATATTTAAATATCACGTTTATTATACCTATTATAGTGGCCGTTTACCACAATCCTGATTCTAAAGTCACTTTGTTAGTGATCAACATGTTTTGACTCGTGTCCAAGTAAATTATGTCCAAGTATACCAGTTATAATCCACAGGAAAAGTCTGGCTGAACAAATTTTAGAAAATGTCCAAAAACAGAGAAAATATACATATGAATAAGCAACAAATAATCTAACAGGTTTTATCAGATATTGGTGCTTTACCAACTCAATAATCCAAAATCCATATTACACGGTAGAAAACGTATGTATGTCCACACCTCCGTCTCCTTTTCACAACAGCAGTCTAGTCTGCACATGCATGTCATAACTCTCTATGATGCTGTTACGTATAAAAAGGTGAAACAACTATGAAAATAGTAATGTTAGTGATTACTTTAATTTAGCCACTAAAAAGGATTTGGGACACATTTCGCTTCTTAAACAATATCCAAAACTTCATTAAAAAAAAAAAAACAAAATCAAAATATGACATCATATTAAGTTAGGCAATTTTCTAAACCCAAATAATTCCCAAATTAGCTCTTACACCTGTTGAAAATAAGTGTTTCTAGGAACAGGTGTGCCATTTGAAGAAGACATTTCTGGGCCAAAACGTGACAGGAAGTGTGTGAGTTCATGAAAGAATTGCGGTTATTATTGATTATTGATTAGATTGACCCTGGTATGTTTTGTCTTTCCTCCTGCAGGCAGTGACCTCGTAGAAGCAGAGAAATCTAACATCAAAATAGTCCAGTCTCCTTACATCTTGTCCTTCAAAGACGTACCAAAGTACTTCAAACCGGGCCTGCCCTTTGACCTCACGGTAGCACCGTCTGTCTCTTCACCGTCCCGTTAAATAAAACGCCACCGGCTGGATGCATGTGTTTTAAGTGTCTTTTAACTCGTATCTGTCCAGATCCAGGTGAGCCACCATGACGGTTCCCCGGCACGTAACGTCCCCGTCAAGCTGAGTCTGCTGGACGTGCCTGTGATCGTCACCTCGGGCACCGCCAGAGCGACCATCAACATGCCCAAAGACCGATCCCAAATTCTAATCGCTGTTAGTACACCGTGCTCTCCTCTTTTCTGATATAACCACCCTAAACATCTACGCTAACCGTGAGAAAGATCCAGAGTGAGGACTGTGGATTTTGTCCCTTAAAAAAATGAAGTTCTGTGGGTTTAAATATTCGTCGCTACACAAAATTTATGTGTGTGTATCTGCAGAGTTTTATTTTATTTTTTTTTTTAAAGTGAAAAAAATTACAATAGTGAAGGATGTGATGTTTGAGCACCAGAAATCTGAGCAGTTGCAGGAAAAAAAAAAAATCATAAAAGTCTCATAAAATCAAATGATGCATAATAATTTTGTGCTCTGGGGCTGTTATTGCCTTTTTTTTTTCCTTTTTTAAGAGAATAATATGTTCTGGTTTTAATTATCTTCATGTTTGTAGTTTGATATAATGTTGAACATTGAATTGAACATTGTCAAAGTGTCAAAACTTGAGGGTCAAGGCCTATGGAAATGCATCCAGTAAAACACCTGAACTTTCTTGAAGTTTTAATTTTTTTATAGTTCTTTACCTCTGTAATGTATGACATCAATGTGTAACACATGCAAATTTGCCTGCAAACACACACATACACACATACACACACACACACACACACACACACACACACACACACGGTTAGACACACCAAACGAAGGTAGTAAGTTTGTCAGGTGTCCATGTTTCATAATTTGTGGGTTTTCCAGCTCGCGCCTGATGCAACTAGCCAATCAGAAGAGAGCAGGTTTTTCAGGAGCGGGGGCTTTAAAGACACAGTACCTAAAATGACCCGTTACCATTCAGTGTGCACACTGGTGCTGCAGCAAGAGAGAATAGAAATGAATCAATGTGCTTATAGACCCTAAAATATAATTCAAGTTTTTTTTTTTTTTTGTTTTTGTTTTTGCGTGCGGTGCTTTTCTACAGTTGCTTTTATGTTCTTTACATGTTGCCAGCATTTGATCCCACACGTGCTGGACAACAGAACGTCCTTCTTTTGTGATAATAAAGGTCAGCCGTTCATGGACTTGTATGTTTTTGCAGGCTGAGACGCAGCAGGCCGGCCTGAGAGCAGAGCAGCAGGCCAGACAACAGATCAGGGTTGACCAACACTTGGCCTTCAACGTGCGGCGTCAGAACTTCCTGTACATCTCCTCAGGTACCAACGTGGTGTCTGTAGGAGACAGACTGTCCCTGAAGCTGACCATCAACATGGCAGAGCCAGCCCACAGGGGACTTGTCACACAGCTCACATACCTGGTGAGACTAACAGGCAGCACTGTAAAAAAGTGTCTCTTTTATTTTTATTTAGATATAAATATTTTATTACTGCTTGTAGCATATTTTTTTATTTAAATTTTTATTTGGATAGAGATAAAAGTCATTCAGTTGCACATCATAGCATTTTTAGCCAGGGCTAGTTTGCTAGCTTGTCCTTCCAGTTGGGCTTTTACAGGAGTACATACCTCAGTACAATACAACATTAAAATGATTATAAAACTAAATACATACAAAATTCAGCAGGGTAAACAATAAAACAAATACATAACCTGCAGCATAATATTAATATACAATAAATACTGTGCACTGTCCATCATTAAAACCCGCTAAAAGACAGTCACAGTCTCACATAACTGTGTTGTTTTGTTTCACTGAGGCGTCATTGAGCTGAAGGTGGGGACTGTTTTGTTGTTTTTGTACTGCTGTTTGAAAAATTTACAAAAAAAAAAAAAATCCAAGTCAAAACAACAACATCATTCGCATTCCAGCATGTTTAAAATTTCACAAAACACTCTCTTATAATTGACAGCATCGTAGAATATGTTGTTATTTGATTCTGGGAAATCACCTTTGACTTTACATTGGAAAAAACTGTAATTATCTCACTATGCTGACAGAAATAATTTATCTCTCATTATTATATTAAATATCTTGTGTGTTCAAAGTCAAAATACATTTGTACAAGAGAATCAGGATAATAGGTGCTCTGTTTAGGATTACCGTACATACTTGAATATAAGCTGAGTTTTTATTACCAAATTTCACAAAGTAAATCGGGGGTTGGCTTATACACGAGAAATTCAGATTTGATCCCAGAGAAGGAAATTTCCAGGTGGAAATACTACCATTACCACTACCCATGTAAAATAGTTTAAATCATACCTTAGAATGAGATATTTCCTGACTAAACATCTTATCCAGCACATTCTGCAGCAGTCAGTAAGCTCTGCTGTGATTGGTCAGTAACAGTAATCAGCTGCTGAAATAAATATCATGTTTACTGGTGTGTGGATTATTTTCAGAAAATCACAGGAATACTATGACAATACTCAGGAAAACAGGTAATTTGCTAAACAAATAAACTGATGGAACAATGTCAGAGGGTCGGCTGATAAATGAGATTGGCTTATACTAGAGTATATATGGTAATAATCAGTTTACACACACACATGTAACCCAGTTATGATTGTGCTTTTAGATTATCTAATTTATCCATTTGTACTGTGTAAATTTTTACATCTCAATATGATTGGATACAGAAACTAGGATACTAGTGTGCATGTAAATCTCACATATCGAGTCCTTGAATCTAAATTTATGTGTCACAGAGGAAGTGATACTTCCTGACTTCCTTCTTCAAACATGAACTTTCTCAGATTCTCAACAAAGGTAAAATCATCGCGGCCGAGCGCCTGGATGTGGGCAGTCAGGTGGTCACCAGCGTCGGGCTGACGGTCACCCCGGAGATGATGCCGTCGTTCCGTTTCGTGGCGTATTACAGCATTCCATGGGAGGGGCGTGAGGAGGTGGTGGCTGACTCCATTTGGATGGACGTGGCAGATTCGTGTGTGGGAACGGTGAGTTCCACGCTGTCCTGTTGCTGAAACGCCACAGGTTTGATGCTATGATGCACTAACAGGCATGGCGCGACCCCGAGTCCAACTTTATGTACCACAGAAACACATGACAAGTAAATCCAACTTCCTGTTTTCTATTATGGATGTCAGAGGTCAGCATGTGTATGATTCTGAAACAAAATAATGCTGCGTTCATTGCTCGGAACTGGCAAGTCAGAACTCGGAATTATGTCATTTACGACCGCATACAGCCGAGCTAAACAAAGTGGGAGTCGGCGTGGACGCCTCTGTGAAAACATTTCTGTAGTTTTGCTCGGTTTTACCAAAAGAAGCTCCGTTTGAACTTTTATGAGCTGCTTACTTTTTCAAAACAGCTCTTGCATCGCCGGTGTTTTACATTTAACTTGTTTCTGCTGATTGAGTTAAAGAAAACGCTTCTAAAAGTTAGATTATAAATAAATAAATGTTTATGGTGCGAGCAGCCATGTTGAAATGACCTTAATACTGAACTCGGGGTTGGGAAAGCTTGTTCGATTTTCCGAGTCAGAATTCCGAGTTGAGTGGAAATTTTCTTTGATTTTTCCAAATTCCACCTTTGCAACAAATGCAGCATAGCACAAGGTCAGACAAGAGATACAGTGGAGACAGTGGAGGAGGCCCGTGATTGGCTGAGTCAGACCCCACTTGGTAAATGAGGGTTTGCAATTGGCTGAAGCAGACCTTCCTCACTGAAAGGGGAACTTGATTTGTTCAAATTTGATTGGAGGCCTGTGATTGGCTGGAGATTGCAATGGGATTTGTAGGGTAAGACCATGAAGACAGAATAAAGTCGGTAAATCTGAAAAGAGGCTTGTGATTGGCAGACTCAGACTCCTCCTCCTTAATTCCTGTGATTGGTTAAATCTGAATGAAGCTCTGCGATTGGTCAATTCCTAGCTCAGCCTTGTGAATGGAGGAGGTCTGTGTTTTGCTGAGTCATTTCCTTTTCAGTGAAGGGAGGCCTTTGATTGGCTGAGTCTGAATAAAGCTAATGAATGAATAATTGGCTGAGTCACACCCAACATCCTGAATTGAAGCCTGTGATTAAACAAATGACTACAACCCCNCACACACCATCACCACCACCAAATGGGGCCTCTGAGTTGCTGAAAGTGCCAAAAGTGCCAGTTGATACCAAAATTGACATATTTAACTTCTAACTAATCATCTGATAAAGTTGCAGGTTTGTGTGTGTGTGTGTGTGCAAAAATATTAGAATATCAGAAATAAAAAGCATCGTTTTTTTTTTTTTTNTTTTTTTTTTTTTGTCCATAGCTGAATGTCGGGCCTGTGGACGGCATACTTCGAGACTACAGGCCTGCCAAGAGTTTCACTTTTAAGGTCACAGGTGACCCAGGGGCAAAGGTCAACCTGGTGGCTGTGGATAACGCTGTGTATCTGCTCAGCAAGGAAAGACTCACACAGGGAAAGGTGTGTGTGTGTGTGTGTGTGTGTGTGTGTGTGTGTGTTTGGTTTGGAAGGTGGAGGCATGCTAGACTGTAAAAATCCCTTAAAAACTGTAATAGTCAATGATATTTAATACAAATTATAAAACTTTCCGGTGTCACATTTCACAGAAGAACAGCTGCCATTTGACTTTCTCTTTGCTTTAAACATTTTCCCAGAAACAATCCACTAATATTCTATTAAATTTCATTAATATCTGCATTCATCTCTGAATTGGACTTTTATGCTTAGATTTGGAACACGGTGGAGAGCAGAGACATTGGCTGCACCCGAGGCGGAGGAAAAAATGCCATGAGGGTGTTCTCGGACGCAGGGCTGCTCTTTGTGGCCACTGGCGGCTCGCAAACCCAAACCAGACAAGGTACCTGAGAGCACAGAATGCATGCTGGGAAAATGCGAGTCACTCCTTTTAGAACAAAGACACGTGCATCAAATGTGGGTGTTGATACCACATGTTATGGTTATTAAAGGGTGAATTATATATATATATATATATATAAAACACATATAAAATTTTCAAACTTTGAAATCACCGTGCTGCACACCTGATTAGACACACCCACTGGGGGCCACACTCAGTGGGCACAGTGGTGGTGCAGCAAAGAGACTGTGGATCGATATGTGATGGTTTCAAAATAGATTCTAAATGAAAATGAGTCCTGGGAATGTGGATATGTCCCCTTTAAATCGCTGAAGATTTACTTATATCTTTTACACAGCAAATATAGTTCTTTTTTGTTTGTTTTATAGTTTTGTTTGTTTTTATTGACTTGTCTATTCATTAGATGTAAGAAAATTCTGACAGGAAATACAGGATGGGTTGAAAATCTTTGACTAGGCAACAAAGTGGGAGCAAGAAGTACTAAGATTTCCAAAGCTGGCAATTTTTTTAGTACTTTTATTTGTATTTTATTTTTATCTTAACTATATTTCAGTTCTTTAAATATTCCAGATGATAACACTTAAAGCATTGATAATTCAGCATTTGAACAAGTCTAAGATGTTTGCTGCGTAACAATCACCGCTTATCCTTTTCTACCAGCTTTTTCCTTTTTCTCACTATTGTGAACTTTAAAGGAAATATTCTTCCATAATTTTATACCAATAAAGGGAAAATTACCCAAAATAAAAGAAATGACGAGGCTCCTCATGAGCCTCTTTGTGGAAAATCACAAAGTTTATCTCAGCTGCTGTGAAATACTGTGAAAAAATGGACTTTTAGAGCTTCTGCTCATGTTTGCAGTTCTGTGTTTGCTAAAAGTGAAGCAATGCTTGAGCAATGTGGTTTCTTGTAAATGAGTCAAGTTATGACTGAAACATCATATTTTTGTGTATTTAATTACTGTGTGTGATATATTTAACAAGATGTACTTTATTGTGAGGGGTGCAATATGTGACCATTATGTTATTAATGTTACTACACATAAAATATGTAATCAAAGTGTGTCTCATCCATAACATCATATTATATTCATAATAGTGGATGTGGACGACATGGCTGACCTGATTATACTTATAGTTTATATTTTTATAGTGTAATACACATATTACCTTTCAAGATAAGACAGATTAGATAAACTTTATTGATCCCACGAGGGGAAATTAAAATATTGCACCTGCTAATTCAGGCCACCTAGTGGTACGGACGCCGGCTGCTGTTCACCGTACAAACGGCATATATTACAATCAATAAAGTAATCCAAGCGCTCAATCATCAAACCCTGACCTCAAAATGATCAGCACAGTGCTAAAAGCACACGTGAAAATCCACAAGTTTATGCATGTTGTGGTTTTTGTGTAATTAATAAAAGTATGTGCCAGTAGTGCTGTTGCTTATACTAACAGGAAGTCCATCTCGTTACAAACAATAGCCATTTAAAACATCTAAAAATTGTTTGAACATGCTAATTCACCCACTAAAAAATCATTTACTAATATTTCAATAAAAGCAAACAGTGAAAACCACAAATAAATTCCGATAATGCATTTACGAGTCTGCTCACGGTATAGTAAACAGACAAGTGCATGTAATTATGCATCGAAATATAACATTCGTCTCAGCCATAACACCGCTAAAATATGGAATAAATTTGCAATCTTACCGTCATTTTGAAGCTGAGAGTGTTCTAAAATGGAATCCGATATTGTATTTGTCTCCATTATTCCGTTTCAGATAAAATCCCGTCACATCCGCATGTAGGTCCGCTGTGTGCCAAACTCGTGGCTGAAAGTACCCAATCATTACACACGGATTTAGCTTCGTCCCGCCTTAGCTGATTTGATTGACATGTATTCCATCCAATAGAAGACATTCTAAGCTTNTAGCTTCGTCCCGCCTTAGCTGATTTGATTGACATGTATTCCATCCAATAGAAGACATTCTAAGCTTAAAAAACGATGTATAACATGCCCCAATGCAGGGTTTAATTTAAAATAGGTTTAATTTCACAAGGGCCTGTGGCAAATGTAGTTTTTGGGGCACATGTGAAGCAAACCCATATTTTTTTTTTTAAATAATCCATTTTTCTTCATATTTTTTTTGAGTTATTTACAAAATACTTGTAATTACCTCCCATAAGTTATCTGTTTAAAGAAGTTTATTATGTGTTCAAATATTACAATGCACATTTTAGCCATTTTGGAGAGGTTTGGCACACCTGAGTTCATTATTTATCCAAATATGACGCTGTACATTTTAGCCATTTTTGGACGCCTAAGGCCTAGGGATACTGTGCAGAAAATGCTTTATAAAGCCTCTTTACTTTCAGCTATCAAGCTAAATTTTGGTACATATGTGATCAGGAATTTTTGGATGACACAACTGCGCACTTTAAAGAGTTTTATTAGTCATTTCGAAGAATATTGATGTAAAACTAAAATATTTCATATTCGATTTTTTAAAACTTGGATTTCTTTTACTTGTAGTTTCATTTAGATTAATAAATTTTGTGATTAAAGATTTTAAATCTAATGAAACAACTGTCTTCTGTAAGTGTATGGCCTTGCAATGTTTCTACAATGTGTACATGGAGAATTAAAAGCATAAAAACAAGCAAATATTCTAGGTGAACATTGCCAATTACTGCAGAGTACTGCAGTTCTTGGAGAATAAAGTCATAGTAAATAAGTGAATATTAAAATAAAACATCAGTTCAAAAAACAGTGTACTACTACTACTACTACTGCTGCTTTTAATTGATTATACGCAATAGAGAGAAGAAGATAGAGAAATATCTGGTCTCTGATTGGACATCGTAGCTGCTGATGTTTTTTTAATCTCTCCTCTCATCTCTTCTCCTCGTCTCAGCCCTGCAGTGTCCAAGCGGTGCCAGAAGGAGGCGCTCCGCTGAGCTGTTACAACGTAAAGCTCAGCTGGGTGAGTGGAAGCGAGATTTCACTTTCCGTTGGTTAATTTAAAGGACCATACCACCCATTTTGCATGTTTAAGCCTATTATATTCAAATTTCCTACATGTAACGTTACTGACAATCATTTCCCAAAGGATAAAACCGTATTTCAGCTTTCCTGATATTTTGCAAAACCTCTTAATCTGTATCGCTTAATTAATTTTCATACATGTAACTTTACTGACAATCATTTCCCAAAGCATACTACTGGAACAGTAAATTAANGTCTGGTACGCTATTAAAATCAACTTGTTGATACTTGAAACGTTCTTGAGATAGGTAATCCATCATCTCCAACAAGACGTGTATTCAGGTTTTTTTAGAAGTCACGTAATTTTAGTGTTTAAGCTCAATAAAAAGAGTGGATGTGAATGTATGCCTCCACCGGGGAATATAGTTCCAAAAAACCTGCATTTATGGAAAAATTTAAAGGACCATGACTTCATAATTCTGCATAACTATTAGCAGGAGAAACATGGATTTTTAAGGTGGGTGTATAACTTGAATATTTGATTTTNTAACTATTAGCAGGAGAAACATGGATTTTTAAGGTGGGTGTATAACTTGAATATTTGATTTTGAAATATTAAGAGATTTTATAAAAATATCAGGAAATATCAGGAAAATATCAGGAAAGCTGAAATACGGTTTTATCCTTTGGGAAATGATTGTCAGTAACGTAACACGTATGAAAATTGAATGTATTAGGGCTTAAACTTGCAAAATGGGTGGTATGGATAAAATGGATCAAAATTCATAAAAGTGCGTAAGTTCAGTGATTTCATTGCATGTGGGAAAAAAGCTTTTAGTGTCAAATAGTCACATTTTCTCCATAAATTCATCTCACTAAACACTGTTTCGACTCATCCATCAATGCTTGTGTTTCTGTTTACCCTCCATCCTAACTTTATTTTCTTAAAATCCCTCACCTCCACCCTTACTGCCCCCTGCTGTCTCCAGAAAGTCACTACAAGGACAAGCTGCTGCGCCGCTGCTGTAAGGATGGGCTGAGGGATGTTCCCATGCCGTACTCCTGCACGCGGCGCTCCCTCTACATCACCGAGGACGTGGAGTGCATCCGGGCTTTCCGATACTGCTGCGNCGCGGCGCTCCCTCTACATCACCGAGGACGTGGAGTGCATCCGGGCTTTCCGATACTGCTGCGCCATCTACCGGGACCAGGAGTTTGTCACCGAGTTTCCTACAAGGCTGCCGTCCCTGACCACCGTGCCCCCGACCACCGTGCCCCCGACCACCAGCTCAGCCAGGCCCACGATTACGACGTCCCGTCGCTTTGGGATCAGTGTGCTTGCACGAGACAAAATCCTCCTCACCAGCAGCATGTTTGGTAATTCAACTAGGAGTTATTTTCTGAAACATTTTAACGGGGAATATTCTGAAAGGGTTTTTGACACTTTTAAAACCGATAATCTTTCACAAAACATGCTGCTAAACAGTACACACACACACACACACACATACACACTTATTTGGGTGAGGGGGGCGCAATATGGATTCCAGCTAACAAATCAGATTTCTGTCCCAGCGAGCCTCCAAACTATCCAGTTCACAAAGACCTTTGTTAACCGCCTTTTGCAATTAAGTTGAAACATCATAAATGAAACTTTTTTTTACGATACGTTATACTTTATTATCCCCATGGCGAAATTTGTCTTGGACTCAAGTGCTGCACAATTATAATTGCCTCCTTAGTAATCACACCCAAAATCACATACNTTGTCTTGGACTCAAGTGCTGCACAATTATAATTGCCTCCTTAGTAATCACACCCAAAATCACATACTGCACAAATTACACATATCTCACAAGATTACATATTGCATCAAATTACACATATTACACGTAACACATATAGCACATATACACAACCAGATAAAAGCATCATGAAGCTATTGCACAACCCTGCGGCCTCAGTCAATATTGTTTAAAATTTTAATTGAATTAGGCACAAATGAGTTTCTAAAACGGTAAGTTTACATAGAGGTACTCTATTGTCTGCCAGATAAGAGCTCGTACTCAGTGTGGAGAATATGAGATGGATCAGACAATATTTTCTGTGCATACCTGAGAACAGACTGATCATATATTGACTGGAGGGACTGATGTTCATTCCGCCACATGACCTTCATGGCAGTCTGTACCAGACGAGCAAGCCTGGATTTTTTTTGGGATTTTTGGTCTTTATAATTACATTTCCTTTGAATTTGTGAATTTTACTGTTCAGAATTTACTTTATTGTCTGTAAACTATTTAGCCTCGGTAGTAAAGTTGTCACAACTCTTTGGCGAGCAAATTTGAGAGACCCGTCTCAGAAATCAGCTGCTATTTCTTCAGTATTGACCTAAAAACTCCTCTATCTGTTGGCTCTGATATTAACTCTCTCTCTAACTTCCAAATTACTTATTTATTACTTATTACTGATTAATTTTCAGGTTGTTATTGTGGAAAAAGGTTCAGATTTATCAATAACTCCTCCTTATGTGAGTACACTTGTCATAAGACTTACTTGTTCTCACAGATTGGGGACGTCCTTCGAAGCCAAAGCACACCTATACGAATGCCAACAAAGTGGCAGATGAAGACGCTGTGGTGGAGAGTGCACGGACTGCAGCCGAGGAAGATGAGGAGGAGGAGGAGGAGGAGGAGGAAGACTGGGAGTACATGGATGAAAGTGATGTGTACGTGCGTTCCAAGTTCTACGAGTCGTGGCTGTGGATGGATGTGAACCTGCCCAGTACGGTTGACAAAGACGGGTGAGTGGCAGGCCGGTGACGTTGACTTATTTCTCACGGCGGCAGAAATATTCATGTGGCCAATAAGAGAACTGTGTGTTCTTGGACCAGGAAACACAACAAATCACAGGTGTTTGAGGACGTAAGATCACATGAAAATGGCTGTCAGGAAGATTTGCATGTAGAAACACAAATTAGGTTTTAGAATATCTTATTAAAAAATATGGAAAGGTGTCAGTGAGAAGTTTTATTTGCCTGCAGTAGTGTTTAAAGGACCATACTGGTGATTCTGCATGTTAGAGCCCAATATAAACAACCTGCGTGCACGTTATGTTACGGACAACCATTTCCCAAAATGTACTACTTTAGCGGTAAATTCCAGATTGTTTTTCCTACCTTCCAGACTGCCATTGCTTTTAGTTAATTCCAGTATAATATTAAAATCAACTTGTAGATACTTAAAACATGCTTGAGATATATAATCCATCATAATGAACAACATGTTCTATAAGTTTTTTTTTTACAAAAGTATCTTTATTTAACTGATCCAACACGGAGATGCACAGAAAACCACGTATGTCTCCGCCAGGAAATATAGTCCCAGGAGAAGATTAAAATAATTTTATATGTTTTTTTTTCTTTTCTTTTTAAATCTTAGCTATATTTTAGTTCTTTAAATATTACAGATAGCACTTAAAGCATTGATAATTGAGTACTTGAACCAAGTCTAAGATGTTTGCTGTGTAACAATCACCACTTATCCTTCTCTACCAGCTTTTCCTTTTTCATCATCGTGCAAAAGTGTTAGCAGGCGAAACACTGAATTTTCAGGTGGGTGTATCACCTGAACATTTGATTTTGAAAGTTTAAGGGATTTGAAAAAACAACAATTTTATATTTTGGAAATTGTTTGTCAGTAATGTAACATGTATGTGGGTTATGTATATATTTGGCTCAAAAATGCATGATCACCGGTGTGGTCCTTTAACAGTCACTGAGCATCATATTCTGAAATTTCTTTCCAAATTCAGTCCAAGTATTGCTCATTTTGGACAAACTGGACAAGTCAGCATCATCCAAGGTCCCTTATCCAAATTTCAACATGTGGGTCAAAACGCACAGGACTCTGTGTGTGTATGTGTGTGTGTACTTCTCTGGGTTGCATAATACTGTATTAAACCAAAGATAAAAGCAAGTCAGAATCAACAATGCGGACTCCATTTCCCCAAATTAAAACAAACAAAAAAAAAAAAAAANAAAAAAAAAAAAAAAACAAAAAAGAAAAAAATGGTATTGATTTTGTGGCTCTATTATGTGTTTGTACTGTATGTTTCTGAGGTTGGTTACATGTACAATGTGTGTGTGTGTGTGTGTGTGTGTTTGCATACATTCATCACTCGTGCGGATGTGTGTCGTGTCACTATTTGAGTTGTGAAATGCATCAGATGACCCAACCACCAAAGTGCCTCTTATTGTTTAACCACCAAGTTAACGTTTTACAGGAGTCAGTATTTAGTTTTCAGCCACGGTTCCGTTTTTGTCATCATTGTTTGCTGGGGGCTGGATTTAATGCGTTTATGAATTTATAAAACTGTTCAGTTGACGTTTGAATCCTTTGAACGCAGCAGTCCGGCATATAGACCGACCCAAAAAATGAAAGTGACCGACTTCAAAGTAATGCCAATGGAACACTGGCATTTTCTGACATTTTCTGGAATCAATATTTTGGCCTTGACACAAATAGCATTTGTGGTAACCCTTAAAGGACCATACCACCATTTTTCATGTTTGAGCCTAATATATTCAATTTTCATACATGTAATGTTACTGAAAATCATTTCCCAAAGCATACTACTGGAACGGTAAATTAAAAATATTTTTCCTACCTTCCAGATCGCCATTGGTTTCAGTTCATTCTGCTATTAAAATCAACTTGTTGATACTGTAAACGTTCTTGGGATAGGTAATCCATCATCACCAACAAGACGTGTATTCAGGTTTTTTTAGAAGTTATGTAATTTTAGTGTTTAAGCTCAATAAAAAGCGTGGAGTGAATGTATGCCTCCACCGGGGAATATAGTCCCAAAAGAAGACCTGCGTTTATGGAAAAATTTAAAGGACCGTGACTTCATAAGGCTGTGTAACTATTAGCAGGAGAAACATGGATTTTTAAGGTGGGTGTATCACTTGAATATTTGATTTTGAAAAATTAAGAGATTTTGCAAAATATCAGGAAATCTGAAATACGATTTTATCCTTTGGGAAATGATTGTCAGTAACAACATGTATGAAAATTGAATATATTAGGCTCAAACATGTAAAATAGATGGTATGGTCCTTTAATGTACCATGTTAGATTGATGCCAACAAATAATGAACTTTCATATAAAAATGGCTTTTGTAAATTAGCATGAATATCCCACAGATTGAACTGTAATTTACAATTAAAAAAACTTTGTATCTGTCAAATGATTTGATTTGAAGCCTCAAGAACGTCAAATTAAATATTAATCACCGTCATATATATTTTCCTCAAACTCAGTGGAGCCAAGTGATTCGCTGAATGACTACAGCAAGTCCAAATGGTCAAAACTCATCTTGAAATGTACCTAAAAATATCCACTGTTACACTAAATTGCCACTAGATGGCGACAAAACACACTTGTGTTTGTGAACATTTAAAAAAAATGAGTATTTCAGTTTTTGTTCAGAGGCTGAATGAGGCACTATTTGCTAACCATTTTAAATTTTGTAAGCTGAAACTTTGGAAAACTAAATTATAGATAAAAAAATAAATACAGCACCTTTTTTTAACTTCCGTCACTTACTGCATCTTGCTGCATTTCTGTTTTCTTCTTGCTTATACAGTACATGGATATTTAAACATTTCATGTTATACAGGACTATTTGGTGCATTTGTCGTCACTGAGCTGTGCCTTTGACCTTTGACCTTTGTCCTTGCTGGTGATGAATTGACTAACACCGGCGTGAATCTGATCAACAGGTTGGCATCTCATGTCGTGACAAATGTCTTACCTGACAGTATCACGGAGTGGGGGGTGCTNAACAGGTTGGCATCTCATGTCGTGACAAATGTCTTACCTGACAGTATCACGGAGTGGGGGGTGCTGGCTGTCAGTGCATCACCTCATACAGGTAAGAGGGGAGGGGCTAGAGGTGTAAAATCACACTTAAAGGACCATAGCGGTGATCCTGCATGTTTGAGTCCAATATAGAAAAATAACTAATTGATCAGCTTCTAAATACCTGCAGGTTTCTGTGTTGCTGAGCCGTACAACATCCGAGCGTGGAAGCATTTCTTCGTGGACCTGAAGTTGCCGTATTCGGTGGCGAGGAACGAACAGGTTGAGATTAAAGCCGTGCTCCACAACTACGGCGACGAAGACATGCACGTAAGGGGAGCGCCTAAAAAACATTTCTCCTCAATCGGCCAGGGAATGCCACACATTCATGTTCAAATACACACACTAGACAGAGGCCAGCCAGCAGTTAAAAGAAAAGTAGTTCTGTAAATTTTAACTGAGGCAACAATAAATCAAATCTGAGGCGTTATCTGTATTGTCGCATGAAAATTAGATTTTGTTTTTGTTCGATTTTCCGGTTCTGCTCAGGTGAGGGTGGTGCTGATGAAGACAGAGGGCATGTGCAGCATCGCCTTCAAGGACAGACACACACAGGAAGTAACGCTGGCGGCTGGCTCTTCTTTGGTGGTGCCGTATACCATTGTGCCGCTGGTGGTGGGGAAACTTCCCCTGGAAGTGATGGTGCTCGGCCGGGATCTGACGGGTGCAGACGGCGTCCGGAAACTCCTACGGGTGGTGGTGAGTCACTTTGATGACATATGATAATAATAATAATAATAATAATAATAATAATAAGAAGAAGAAGAAGAAGAAGAAGAAGAAGAANATAATAATAATAATAATAATAATAATAAGAAGAAGAAGAAGAAGAAGAAGAAGAAGAAGAAGAATCATAAAAAATAAGATGTATCATCAAAATGTAATGTAACATACAATACACACTATGTAATATAAATAAAATAAATAATAATTTAAACAAGGTGGGATAGTAGCAATGCCGTCAAATGCTGGTAAATCAAGAATTACTATTTTTTAAATTTATTTTATATTTGAAGGACCATACCGGTAGTTTTGTGCGTTTGAGCCCAAAAAACCTGCATACATGTTACATTACTATGGAGCCTCTAAGGGGAAATGGGAAGAAAAAAAAATTCCATGGAAGGAAAAAAATAGCAAGTACTTTTGCAAGATAACGCAAAACTTGACCCTTCACTGAGCGGAAGTGCGACAGTATATCTGGGTCACTCTAATGCGTGCCATTGCTAGGCAACAATGGAGTGAGTTGTTGTGTTTTACTCTACTTTATATTTTACTTTACTATCTACTTTATGTTTTACTTTACTAAAACATGAACACATTCAGTTGGTGCTTGGGTCCAGGTCATTTGGGTTATCTCGCAAAAGTTTTGTGAGATAACATGATACTTTTTCGAGATCTTGCAAAAGCTTATACATTATCTCGCAAACATTTTGCATTATCTTGCAAAAGGACTCATTATTTATTTTACTTCAGCTGATATTTTTTACTTCTCCCTTTAGGTGCTCCGTACATTAATACTAACCATTTTCCAAAACAACAAAGTCGTGTTTTAGCTTTTGATTTAGTTTGCCAAATCCCATAATATTTCAAAATCAAATGTTCAGATGACACCAAACTTAAAATTCAACATTTTTTTGTTACCGTCTATGCACGATTGTAGAAGGGACAGCTTGTAATGGTTCAAAATTAGAACCTAAAAGCAGATTCAGAATGCAGATAAAAGTTGCAATTCAATGGAGGTCTGGAAGGTAGGAAAAACATTTTTAATTCACTGTTCCAGTAGTATGCTTTGGGAAATGATTGTCAGTAACGTTACATGTATGAAAATTGAAAATATTAGGCTCAAACATACAGGATCGCTGGTATGGTCCTTTAATGATAGATTGAAGATTAATTACATGTATAAAAATGATTCAGATGACACAGAAATATGACCATGTAATAAACGTGTTGTTTTGTCGTCTCGGACAGATGGAAGGCGTGCAGAAGACAGAAGTTTGGAGTGTTGTTCTGAACCCGTCTGCTTCTGGAGGTAAGACCATCACACCCGCCTCCCATCAGTTATTGATGTATTTCTGGTCGCTGATTAAAGTCTCTAATGATTAAAGGACCATACTGGTGATTGTGCATGTTTGAAACAAATATACATAACCTGCATAGATGTTACATTACTGACAACCAGTTACTAAAATGTAAAGCCGTATTGTAGTTTTGCTGCTATTTTTTTTCAAATCCTCTAATATTTCAAAATATTAGAGATACACACACCTTAAAATGCAGCGTTTCGTCCAGCATTTTTTGGGTTTTTGGGGTGTAATTGGGTTTTTTTGTCCCTCTGCTTTGGCTTGTGACACTGCAGGAACACAGCTGGTTCATGTGGGGAAGACGGAGTTGGAATTAGTCGTACCAAACTCCCAACCAGAGACGTTCATCAACGTCAGAGGTCAAAGGTCAAGTCACTGACAGAGATTTAATAGTGAAGCTTAAACTCCTCTTATCTCAACTTGTCTCCTCTCCTCTCCTCTCCTCTCCTCTCCTCTCCTCTCCTCTCAGGTAATGTGCTGGCAGACAGCATCGATAACTCCATCACTGAGGACTCTCTGGCATCTCTGATCCAGATGCCTGGCGGCTGTGTGGAGCAGAACTTGGCCAGGATGACGCTGCCGCTCATCGCCACGCTCTACCTGGAGCGAACCAACGGCTGGGAGAACGTGGGGGTGCAGCGCAAGGCCGAGGCCATCCAATACATCAGGAGAGGTGAGGGATGGAAGGAGAGAACGAAGGAGGTTATTTTCACTGCTGAAGATAAAGGAAGAAAGCGACGAGGTCTCACTCCTTCATCCCACCTTTCTTTGCTTTTTCAGGCTATGAGAACCAGCTGGCATACAGGAGGAGTGACGGCTCTTACCCTCCCTACAAGAAGGAAGGAGCCAGCACATGGTATCGTCTTCATGTTACGTTATTTAAATTTAAATGATGCGTAAATAGTTTATCCTTAGTCATTAGTCATATATAGTGTAGCATTAGTCAAATATGATATATATATATATATATATATATATATATCATATTTTAGTATTGAGGATGTCTGAGTTTTTGGTCTGATCGGCTAGTCGGGCCCCAGCTTTTCATCTATTTCAAGCTTTTCCTCAATTATTTTGTGTTTTATAGGTCAGTAGTGTGTTTTTAGAGGTGAATAGTGTGTTTTTAGATGTGAATAATGTGTTTTTAGATGTGAATAGTGTGTCTTTAGATGTGAATAATGTGTTTTTAGAGGTGAATAATGTGTTTTTAGATGTGAATAGTGTGTCTTTAGATGTGAATAATGTGTTTTTAGATGTGAATAATGTGTTTTTAGATGTGAATAGCGTGTTTTAGAGGTGAGTAGTGTGATTTAGAGGTGAATAGTGTGTTGTAGAGGTGAATAGCGTGTTGTACAGGTGACTACATTAAGGCTAACATCGTTGAACGTGTCAGGATCACAGCGTTCGTGGTGAAGGTTTTCTCCATGGCTCACTCCGTCATCGGCATCAACAAGCAGCACGTGTGTGATCCTCTGACATTCCTGATCAGGAACAAAGAAAGAGAGGGCGTCTTCAGAGAGTACAACCCCGTCTACAGCACCACTATGCTTGTGAGATGCACACACACACACACACACACACAAAGAAAGGCATAGGCCTAAATCCNCTTCCCCCCCTTATCATCAGGTATCCCTTTCAGTCGTCAAAACTGCTTCTTGCAGAAAACACCCAAACCTGGAATGTCTGCAAAGATCTTAGCAGGCTGTGGAGCTAAAATGACAAGATCCAACATTTTCCTCCCGTTACTTTTTACTTCAGTTCATCACAACAACATGAACAAATTGTTTACATAAACAAAGTCATATACAAACTACTTCCTGTATCCTGATACATCAAGAACTGTCTGGAGTCTGAAGTTACTTTTTTGCCACATTTTCAGCATTAATACTCGCTGTATTACCTCAGAATCCTACGCCCTTTTTTCCCCCAACTTTATTTATTTGGTTCTTGAACAATAAGAATTTACAATAACATAAATTTAGCAGTAAAATATTGCCACCCAATGCCCTTTCTAAAGGAATGCTCCCAGAATGCAATGGATAAGACAAATGAATGGATATGTCCGCAGGTTGACTTGCTTCATGAATCAGGTTTTTATGATTCTGATGTGTCTCCAGGGTGGCGTCCGTAGCGATGAAGCCCATGCAGCCCTGACAGCTTTCGTCATCATAGCGCTGGGCGAGGCAAAGGAGGCAGGGATCAACTGCAGCGGAGTCAACGTGGAGGTAAATCCACACAAAACACCAAACTCTTGGATTTGAGGATTTCTTTTGATGATTTAAAATATTACATCAGTTTAATTTACCCCAGAAGATTATTTAGACTGGGTTTATTCAACTCAAAGGCAGGCTGGAAATGTACAAAATTCTAAGGTACTTTGATGCACGCCCCGAAATACAAGTGTTCCAGATGAAAATTCATAATTATATTAAAGATGTAACTGGGCTAAGTTTTGATTTCTGTCCTGCATTGTATTTTCTTGGAGACTCGAAGGTTTTATCCAGATTTCCTAAAGCGATGAAGGATTGCGTAACAATGGCAATAATGACTGGGCGACAAATTCTACCAAGAAACTGGAAGACTTTGGGAACTTCTCCCTTTAATGAACAGATTACTGAGTTAGGAAAGGTTGCTGCATGTTAAAAAATGGTGAATAATCGACAAAAATATTTGCAGAAGTGGAGCAGATAAATGTTACTTATGAATGTGTAAGGAATTTCAGATACTCGTTTCTGCTGAATGAGAATCTAATTTATTTATGCCGTGTGCTTGATTTATTTTTGCATGAAAGGCCATAATGGGTCATGGGATTCCCTTGGGGTGTTTGGTTGGGTGGGGGTAAAGGAAAAAAAACAAACATATTTTTGTATTGATTATGTTTGAAAAATAGTGATTTATATTAAATAACAATAAAAATTGCAAGTCAAAAAAAAAGAAAAACTAAATGCCAATAGTACAGTTTGCCATTTCGCTGCCCCCTTTTCTGATCTTTTCCAACATTTAATCACCTTCAAAACATTTGAACCTTTTTTTTTTTTTGCTGGTATTTATTTTCTGTAGGCTGCCATGATGCTTTCAGCCAACTACCTGAAATCGCTCATCTGGAAAGTGCGGAGGCCGTACAGTGTGGCCATCACCTCCTATGCCCTCTCTCTGATGAATGAAGGGTCGAGGTACCCTTTGACTTACCTGCGTCGAGCCTCACCAGGTATCCTGTCTGTTGTTCTTCTTTTTGTTTTTATTCATGCAGCACAGAGGATCACACCTGCAAAAATGTAAAGTTACAAATTCTCCTTTAAATTTACCATCCGGTGCATGAGTTTGATGGGACCTGTAAGTATTTCCTGAAGCCTTCGACAAACTGTGTGATTTTTTATTTTTTATTTTTTTTGGGCTGTCGCAGCAGAAAGGTAATGATCGTGAGAGAACTGAGAAAAAAAGTCTAAGTAGTTGTCGATCCAAACTGGCGGCTTGACACTTGCAACCAATTCAAGCTTGTCTTACATTCTTTATAATCAGGTTTCTTGTGACAGTGATGCAATATGAGCATTAAAAAAAATCATTTGAAAATATGCAGCCCCCTGTAATTGATGATGACAGGATGAAGAACAGCATCTTCCTCCTGTCATTAAGTTAAACTCAGTAATCAATAGTCATGAAAAACTGTTTCAGCTAAATTTTCCAAGATGAACACGATTCGTGCAACAGATGTGATGTGTTCATTTTTGTGATTTTTTTTTTACATAAATCACCTCTAATGAACATGTCAAATCAGCAAAGGAAACCCAAATTCTCGGCTTCAGAGCTTCATATTTTATGATATAACCTATTGATACAGCAGTAACAGGATTCCGCTGCACGGGAAGTGTGTGTCTGTGTGTGTGTGTGTGTGTGTGTGTGTGTGTGTGTGTGTGTGTGTGTGTGTGTCGTGTGTGAGGCTTGAAAAGAGGCGCAGCACTACTAGAATATCTGAGATTGGATCAAAACTCAACATTTAAATACACCGTCTGATCAGCTGGCGGCTTAAATATCAAATTTATTGATCGCTAACACATGATAAATATACAATTTAAAACATCACTCAGATTTTATAACACTGAAATTTACCACCAGAATGAAATGCATCTACATTTTTGCGTGACGGTGTGTTTACTTCCCTGACATGCAAATAAGACAATACTGCAGTAACGCCTTTTTTTTTTTTTAAAGGCAAATGCTAAAATACGCTGCTAATTCATGTCAACGTGGTTGTGTGATGATTTTTGCCCCAATCGACACGTTAAATCCTGTGCCGAGCTTCATGAATTCTGCCACAAATTTTTTACAAATTTTTTAAAGTGAAATTTTTGGTTTAGAAATAGCATCCAGGTCCGTTTGCTTCAGATTGACGTTGCCAAAGCATGCAAAAAACAAAACTAAACATAAAAAAAAAAAAACACAGGAGCTTGCTCACTCTCTCACTTCCTCCTCTAGGGGGCAGTACCTGGCTCGACAGAGAGAACCACTTGTTCACGCTGGAGGCCACCGGCTATGCCCTGCTGGCCCTGGTGAAGCTCGGACAGCTGGAGGCAGCTGCAGCACCTTTCAAATGGCTGAACAGCCAGCGGAGGAGAGGAGGAGGCTTCGGTTCCACTCAGGTACCAGCAGGGGGCGCCAGAGAGCCCAGGTGGAAGATCTGATTTAGTTTCTTTAAATTTACACTACTGCTCAAAAGTTTACAATCACGTGTCGTTTGAGTAGTACTTGCTATTTTTATTCAATAATAGTGTTTTTTTTTAATTATGTGAAAGAAACATTAAATGTATTTTAAGATTTTTTATTTAGTATTTCAAATATTTTTTGGGGAAAAAGTTTTTAAATGATAAATAACATATTTTAGTGATTTCTCATCAGAGTTTCCACCATGAAATTTAATCCCTGCTTTGTAGATATTCAGCATCAGTTTCTAGAGCATCAGGGAATAATCTAGAACTTCCTAATAATCTGGAACCACGTACAGCTTCTCTACATGAATCTAGAATCATCTACAACTCATGGCATGGTTCTGAATATAAAAAGTTTTCATTTTGTAAAACTTCTTGCAAATTATGTTAAACCTGTAGGTGCAAAATATTAGCAGATATATCTATATATCTATATCTATATATCTATATATCTATATCTATATCTATAGATATATAGATATAGAGATCTATATCTATAGATATCTATATCTATATATAATCATTACATACATATGAAACAAACAAACAAAAAACTAGTTTTACATGACTGGAAACATTGAACCTATGTGGAAATCACTAGTGAGTCCACACTTTTGGGCGGTCATGTATTTCAGCGCTCCAGGTTACAATTATTATTCAGTGAGAATTATTTCATTCCATCACCATCAAGTGGAAGTCGATGCAAGTACGTTCAGACTATGCATACAACGCTGCGCCCTCTTGTGGACGGTGATAGATAACTTTGAGAAAATGCAGGTTTTGTATTGTCTGATAGTTTTCTTACTGGACTTTTTAAAAATATTTTTTTTTTTGTTTAACCTTTATTCAGCCAAGTAAATCTCATTGAGATAAAAATCTCTTTTTTAAGAAAGACCTGGCCAAGACAGTAGCATAAAAAATAAGTTTCAACAATAAGTACAATCCAAATTAGGGCTGTGTGTTGATTAAAATATAACTAATTAATCACAGTTTTCTGTGATTAATTATGATTAATCACAGAAAACTGTAAACTTGTAATCATTATGCATTGAATCACCTAATTAATGCAGATTAAAATCCTTGTTTTATTTGCTGTATTGAACTGTTTCTTTAGTTTGTCACAGAACAAGAGAACAGCAACTGAATTGATTTGATTTATTTTATCTTAAAGGAGTAACTTTATTTTGTAATGGATTCATTTTAGTTATTTTCATGATATACTTTCTTTTGGGTTAACTAACACTTTTATTGAGTTCAGAGAAAAAAGTAGCTTGGTTGATAAGTTANACTTTCTTTTGGGTTAACTAACACTTTTATTGAGTTCAGAGAAAAAAGTAGCTTGGTTGATAAGTTAAAAGATGTTTGCATGTTATTCATGCTTGAGCCACAAGGTGGAAACTGCTCAAGGTTGATTATTGTAAAGAAAATCATCTTATTCTGAAAATATGACTCTGTTCAAGGGGAGGTTTGTCTTATTCTGAAAAGACTGAATTCTGTTTTTGTCGAGTTAGTTAATGTTAGCTTGAATGTATCAAATGCAGTGGAAAGCAATGCAAATTTTATGTAAAAAAGCTAACATGAGGCTAAAAGACTGTAAAGTTCTTTTAATTTCTATGTTTTGATGAATAAAGCCACATCTCAGTTAAAACGACACACTGCTGAGCGACTGGTTTCAACAAGAGCCATCCACTAAAACTTTTTAACGTAGAATTTTCCATCTAAAAGTCTGATCCTTCTCCATAATTAGCGTGAGCATATAACATTAGCCATAGGAAGTGGGGGAAAAATGAAAACATCAGCATAGCTTCAGGAAGTGAAAAAAAATATATGCGCTAATAGCATTAATTTTTTTTTTTTTAACCCCTTCTACCCTGAGCTCTTTTTTGGAATTTATGTCTAAAAAAGGCATGCACAAATTTAATTTGTAATAACTCTACAACCATAAGGACAACATGCACAATCTTGTGCTCTATGAATAGGTGACACTTTGTACAATTTAGATATAGAGTTAGATTTCCTGTCACTATCACCAGAACAGACTGAGAGCTGAATAAATACAACAGAAAAATAAAAATTTTACTTCTGTTTTCTCAAAATTCTAAATTAGAGATGAATATCACTCCTATAACAAGTAGCTATTGGTGCTGCTGGATTGTTCTAAAACTTCTGAGCTGCAGCTCCACCAAGTTTGATGTAATAGAAGTGAAGCACAAAATTTTTTTTTATACATTTTAGTCTTAGTTGTACTAGACGGCCTAGAGGGCGCCAGTGTGCCAAATGGCGTTTCTACATCAGGTACAAGTAATGTGTCTGTGAAATATTGCTTTTCAGCAATATTCAACTTTTACCTCCAAACTGAGTTTTTTATTGCACAACATAACAGAATATAACCAACATGTATAATAATCAACATATCAGGCTTATAGAAACTGACACTAAAACTAAAACTATTTTCTGATGCACAAAAATGTCAAAACAGAAAAAAACCCACAAACCTATTTACAAGTATTCATAAGAACAGCCAAAATATTAGCTGAGAACACTAAAGTCAGGATTCTGCTGTCTTCAAACGTCTAATCCACTCTGACACTCCGGCTGTCAACTGCTGTTTCTCTCTAACTAGCGTTTTTCGTCATGCAGCTACATGTGTTCTGGGGAAGAATGTGCACCGCTGACTTCCACATTACGCATGCCTCTAACTCAATGACTGTTGGCTCCCCGGGTCATGTGACCACTCGTTTGGAACCTNTACGCATGCCTCTAACTCAATGACTGTTGGCTCCCCGGGTCATGTGACCACTCGTTTGGAACCTCATGTGACCGTAAAACTCACTTAGTCAGCTGTCGTGTTAGTTAGTTGACCAATATACCGTCTGTGAAAACATCATTAAAATCCCGGTACCAGGACCGCTCAGGTAGAAGGGGCTAAGGTGTTAAACAGTCCACATTAATCGCAAAAATGAACGTGTTAATTTTCCCAACCCTAATACAAATACAACATGATAATCCAGCCTGCGTATCTTCTCAGGTGATAATCTCAGAGCCTTAAACAGTTAAACTGTTGACCTCGTTAGCACGATTGATCGGAACGCTCACGCTCTCTCTCTCTCCTCCTCCAGTCCACCCTGGTGGTGCTCCAGGCGCTGTCAGAGTATCTGATCCACAAGCCTCCTCCCGCTGACCTCAGCCTGCAGGTGGACATCCGGATGTCAGGACGCAAGGAGCTCCGCTACCACTTTGACCCCAGGACGTCCTACGTGGCACGCTCCTCCAGGGTAAGAGAGACGAAGCTCCCCGCGGAATCTGAGCCAGGTTGTTTGAGTTCGAGTCTGAGTTCACCTAGAAGGCTTTTAACAGTCGAATTTGTCACAAAGAGAAAAAAAAATAGAAGCATGTACAGAAATTTTTAAAAGATAATAAAATAAAGTCAAAGTGTCAGATAAGCACATAAGAAAAAATAAAAAAAAGCTCTCAGAGACACTGATGATTTTTCTACTGACTGAAAAACTTTGATCCTCTTTTTATGTTTTGGGGGAAAATGAAACTTGAGGATAGTATTTTTTAAAACTGATTGATTAGATCCAAATCTTTCTTCTTGTTCTGTGTTTTTCTACCACAGCTGCCTGACGATCTGACTTTGGAAGTGGAGGCTCGAGGGAATGGAGAGGGAATACTGGAGGTACGATCATCCCTGCTGATGTGTTTTAACATTCTATTCCTGCTGTCTGCCTTCTCCCACATCATTTAGGGTTAACGTGCTGCACAGTCTGCTCATGCTGCTGCTCTGCATGTAAAACATGGGGGGGTCAGTAATGTTGTGGGGCGGTTTGGAGGAGAGAGCTCTGGAGACTTGGTCCAAGTTAAAGGAATTATGAAGAAAGAGAATTATCATTCCATCCTTCAGACACGCAATTCCATCCGGTTTACTAATTGTTGGTCAGAATTTCATTCTTCAACAGGACAACGATCCAAAACATTCATTAAAATGATGCTAAAATTACATCCATTCAAAAGAGAAGCAAAAGGTTTTAGAATTCTGACTTGACCAGAGGAGGTTACTTTGACCAAACCAAAGTCTGAGCCTGAAATGACTTCAGAGTGCTGTGATGTGACTAATTCTTCTTGAAAACTACAGTACTTAGTGACATTTATTTTATGTATTTTTGTCATTTCCTGTTCAGTAAATTGTAAAACAAACAGTGTATTGATGATTTTTTTTTTTTTAAATCTGCAGTTGGCCTCAAACTTCTGGCCTGTAATATAACTTAAAAATAACATGTTTGCATAATCAAGCATAACATGTATTATACATATCATCACAGGAAAAGATACACAAACAGCATAACTGTACGTTACAGAGTTTTGTGGGTTTTTTTTCCTCCCATGACAGAAAAACCTCCTGCAGATGTAGAAAAGTCGTACCAGATTACCATCAAAGTCAGGTGAGTTAATGTGTTTTATTTATTTATTTGTTTATGCATTTATTTAAATCTGAATTGAAGAGGAAAAGGATGATATTTGTTGTTGTTGTCAGTTTTATCTCAACTATGATGTGTTTCAAAACCTTGATTTCATAAGCAGATGAAGTGGAATTTTGGAAATTTCCACAAGTTTAACAGACTCGCAAATGCTTTAAACTGACTGACTTTATCATTTGTCTTTTTTTTTTTTTTTTTTTNTTTTTTTTTTTTTTTTTTACACTTTTTTTTGTGTGTGTGTGTGCTTGTGATTTTCTCTCTCAGGGCTTTAGGACCCAGTGACGTCAGGATGGTGGTTTTGGACATCAGCCTGCCCACCGGCTTCACACCTGAAAATGCCGACCTGGAGATGGTAAAAGCTGCAACTATGAAGTACTGAACTAAAGTAAATGTACTTAGTTACTTTGTACCTCAGATTCTAGCTGCTAACTGGTGTGTGTGTGTGTGTGTGTGTGTGTGTGTGTGTGTGTGTCCAGTTGTACAACTCAGTGGACCGTTACATCAATAACTTCCAGGTGGTTGATAACCTGAGTGACAGAGGCTCCCTGATCATCCACCTCTTCAAGGTAACCTCACACCACCCTGATCACTGATTGGTCGGAACTGGTCACATGTTCATCACAAACAGAATAAGTTGGATAAGTTGTTCTTCCATCATGAGATGGATTTTAGGTCTCTGTATATTTATGTCTCCTCTGACTGTTTTGAGGAATTCAGGTTTTCATCTTTCTGCTCTGCTGAACTTAATTACAAAATCTTCTCCTCTCCTCTCCTCTCCTCTCCTCTGCTTCATTTCCTTC